>PPHD01013316.1:0-17414 GCA_002909625.1 Bambusicola thoracicus | reverse complement strand
CTCATTTGGCTGTTGCCAAGTGCCCAGCACAGCACACAGAGAGCTTTGTTCACTAGCAGGCAGAGAATTGTACAAAATTTACTATATGTGAAGAGGGTAGAGGTGTCTCTGTTAAAGAAATGCTTCAGTGCCAAGACATTGTTTGAAAGTTGTTTGGTATGTCTGGATTGGCAACTAATTCTGTAATTTGCAGCTATGGCTGCTGCAAGAAAAATACTGTATTAAAAATAAGTTTACTGTAATGAAGGTTACCATTGGCTTACAATTCTCTTAATGATAATTTTCAGAAAGCAGAGTCCAGTTTGCTTACATATATTTTAAAAGCGCAGACACATCTGTAGAGCTCCCATCAAATGAGAACTGCTGGGAGATCTGCCAGTTCGTGTCGTCTGCAGGTTTACATTCAAACAACTTAATATTTTTATGAGGGCCAAGCTGTGTGTGACTGCAAGAAGTAAACTGCTAGTTACTTGTGAGTCGGAGCACAATTGAATTGGATATTTGATGTGCAACAAAGATGTATATTGTGCAGCAGCTACGAAGAAATACAGCCTCACCAGTAAGGTCTGTATGCAACAGTCTGCTCTCCTGGAATTTTCCCTAAGCCTCAGTTGCGTGTTCCCTTCCTCCTCTGACCCATTTTCAGACTGCATGGTGACTGATGCATTTGTATACTTTATAAAGGAAGTCGTGTATCTGTCACCCACTTGTGGTACCCAAGAAGGGGACATCCACAGGCCCTTTGCTTTCTTTGTGCTTAGTGAGAATGGCATTAGTATGTAAAGCAAACTAGGCTCCTGTGCAAACCAAGTACAGGTTTTGAAATTTTGCTGTTCTTTTTTTCCAGCTTTGTTATGAGGTCCTAAAATTAAGTTGGAGAGAAAAGAAAATGCATTAAGTGTTACTTAGAAGGTTAGGGAAACAGCTTGTCCTCATTCTGACATCTCCGCTTCTTAAAATGTGATTATAAAGATCACTCTCTGTAAAGCTTTAATTTAGTTTTGCCACCTAAGGAGCGTACTTTGTTTTAGTGAACAAGAAATGTAAATAAAACCAAAAGCCAGTGAACAGCTAGTGCAAATTTGTGTTGTGTACAGAGCAGGTCAAAAGAGAAGGCGAGATTTGCAAGTTGCTGTAACTCTGCCCGGTGACCCCTTTTTTGTAAGGGATACATTCAGCCAGGGGCTGATAGCATCTGTTGTCTGTCTCTCAGGTCTGCCATTGCCTGCCAATGGGAGGAAATGTACCTGGTTCACGTGGCTTCTCCATGCCACCGCAAATCTCACTCAGCTGTGTTTTGATAACACGCCCAAGCAAGATCGGCTTGGGTACTAGAACTGGGTAACAGATACATGACTCATGAGTAGCATATGCTGTCGGGATTACATGGTGGCTTTGCAAGACCTGTTTACTGACTGGGAGCGTGCTGTCCTGGATGTTCATTAGCCAAATAGATAGAGCAATATGAGAGGAACTTGGTCTGGAGTCTTGCAGAGGACGTTGGCAGTGACACGAATGCAGAACTTGTCATTCTGAAAGTGGTATTCTACTTAAGGGGTATTTATGGATGCCGTATGAGGCTGATACCTGAAGCAGGGGCTCAGTTAAAGTCTACTGTTGGTGGACTGATCTATTAAAGCTGGGTCAAAGGAAGGAACAATGGACCTCTGTCTCCTTCAGAACAGGTTGACAGTTTTGATGCTTTTCTGGAAGTTTCTTTCAGAAAAAAACAAATTGTACTTTCTCAGTGACTTTACTGTATGTGAATAATGTGCCAAAGGATGTCGTGAAGCTCCAACACACCAGAGGACAGCAGCATCTTGAAGTGAAATGTGCTCCCAAGCCAAAATGAAATACCCATATGAGTGTGCTTTCCTACAGCTCCTCCTCCGGCTCTGTCCCCACTAAATGTCATCTCGGCCTGTCTGTGTAGGGAAAGCAGAGCCCTACAAAAAATCAGAAAGTCATTGAAAAGGGGAGTCCCTGTGCATTGTCCCAGGATCAAGGTAAACCCATTATTCTCTGTGTGCAGCAGCTGTGCGAGGGAGTTGTTGAGAATGGAAACAACGGCTTTTGGCATCCTGCAGTCTGGCTCTAGGGGCTGGTTTGGGAAGAAATAACAGTCTGTTTTCCTGGGAGCTGTCAGGAATGGGGCCTCATGGAACAAAGTGCTGTGTTCACAAAGGTTAAAGAATATGAATCTTAGAGAATAGCAGAGTCGTAAGTCCAGTAGGCATCGTGGAGAATTTCACCTGGTGATGCCTCGGTTACTTATTTATCCCCTTTGAAGGGCACAGGAGGCATAGTGTATTGCGTGCACACTGTGCTAACCACGTGCAGGAGTTGCAAATTTGAGCCCTCAAAAGCCTGCAGACACTGAAACAAAGGCCACATGTGCAGCTCCAGATAGCGCGGCCGCCTCCTTTCTCTGCTCTGAGAGACAGGCTTTAATTACATTATATCCTCTTCTTTTTATCCTTTCCCTTTTGAATGCAGAGGTCAGACCAGCTCTGGGTTGAATCAGAGCTGTATCAGGAAGGAAGCGGTCTGTAGGATCTTGGATCTTGACCTCATTTGCTGCAGATGTGAGAGGACACGAGGAGCTAAGAAGGAGAAGGGAGTCTGGCAGCAAAGAGAACGATTATGTCTGGAGAAACTGGGCTTTGTTACTTCCCTTGCCATACAGTTCAGGAGAATTCTGAGCAAGTCAGTGGCATGAACAGAGAGTGCATTGAAAAGACAACCTGGGTTTTCTCATGTGCCCCCCATCTGGCATGCAGGCCGGCATTGAGCAGGACTGGACTTTGCAGCACCCCTGCATTGGCACTGAGCACGGGGCAGAGCTGCATGGAGCTGGGGCTGTGGGCTGTGAGCACAGAGCTCTCCTGCTCCCTTCCTCTCTTCCAGGGCAGAGCACAAGCACTGTGCAGGGAAAAGTTGGCCAGAAATTTGTAACAGGTTCAAAACAAAGTATTTTTGCTGAAACTTTCAGGAAGCTGTGGAACCATTCTGGCAGAAACATAAATTGGCACATTCAAATCCAAACAGAATGGCTGAAATCTGGCAAAGGTCTGAGAAACTGAAGACGGCATCCTCTAATGGGAAGTGTCAGGCAGTCTTAGTAAGACTACCAGCCCTGCCTGTAATAATACTGCAGAGGCCCAGAGCGGGAGGCACACAATGCTGAGAGGGGAAATGACAATTCCTTCATAATTAAATGCTCAAGATTTGTAAACAAGGCTGGTATCTTTGAAAAGTACATTTTAAAAACACTTCTTAACACTTAGTGTGGGTTAGGAGCAGTGCGTGTGTTGTTGCATTGGATTGCGTTGATTTTTTTCTGCAGGAAAGGTTTGCAGTTGTTCCACATTCTGCAGAATCTAGGTTGTGGAGGACAAGAAATAGAAGAATAGCTGTGCTGGGTTGGAGCACTGGTCGAAATACACTTGTCTGTTGCTTTGGAAGAAAATAAAGCTCCTATAGGAATTGCTTACATAAATGCATCCAAAGGTGAGCTGCCTCCTTCACCCCAGGCAAAGTGGCTGGGGTTGAGGCAGTGTGGCTGGTCCTTCTCTACCTGTTAGTGCAGAAGATGATCTTAATAGCCACGCAGATGTTTCAGGGGCAGGAAGTCAGTGAAATCAGATAGGAAAGTCAAATGCAGCTTATGATGTTGTAACTGAGGAACTGTGACCTGGGGATAAATTTTAGTCTCCAGAATTCTGTTCTTACTTTGTTATCTGGGTGGTTCTTTTGCCGGTCTTGCTTCCTGAGCTCTGCCTTGTGCTGTGCAGTGAGAGACTTTGCCTAGGGGCAGAAAGAGTTAATGCAGAAATAGGTGGCAGATCAGCCTGGGACAGCCTGTGATTTGGAGAGAGAGAAGTATCCCAAAAAGCTGGCCAGCCTCCAGGAGGATCAAAGGGTTGGAAATGGTACCAACAGAGCAGTGGGGTTCTCCAGAGCAGCTCTGGGTGAGGATTATGTGTCAGTGCACTTCCACACTGCGTCGTAACGCTGACATACCCAAGGTGCCTTTAGTTTATATGAAGAAAAATGATTAGCAAATACTTACTCTTTTCGGGCTGTTCATAAATTGAATGAGAAACTTCTCTTTTCTCTCCTTGCATCATTGTATGCGTAAAAAATAGAGGAAAATATTTTTCTTAGAACATCTTCAATTCCCTTTCTTTTCTTTTCTCAGCTGCTGTTTTCCAGCCAGCTGTGGAGCTGATGAGAAGTGTGGAAGGGCTGTGAGAAGGGAGATTTTCTGAAAATCAGGCACATTTCTATGGGAGTTGAATGATTCAAAATTGAGTTCTACATAATTCATCAGGGATCTCCTGCAACACAAGCAATAAGTCTGTCAAGTAGTGGTACAGTCGAAGAGGTTATTTCCATCTTAGCTCTCCTAGGCACAGCTGGAGGCAGGATGTTTAAAGAGGGGGAAATTACGAGTCAGGATTCCATGAGCAAACTCCCCACAACACCTCCGTGTTTTGGTTTTGTAGGTATACAAAAGTACTGCTGTATATGAAGGCATATAAAAAAAGCTACTGTACTTTTTGAATTGTGTATTTTAATTATTGCAAGCAATTAAAAGCTGCCCTTTTTGTTTTTACCAGCCACTCAGTGACCTAAATGACATGAGTGAATGGCTTCAGTCCATTTCTCTTTGAACAAGGAACCGCACTGAAAATATTACCATTACATTCAGCTTCCTCGCTGGCAGTCTCTGCTGGGAGGAGAAGGACTGAAAGGGTTAGAACAGCCAACTTTCTTTCAAGTCCTTCCTTCTGGAAAATTTTCTGCTATTGCTAATATGAGCCAGAGCAACACCAAGAGCATTAGCAAAGGCAAGCTGCTGGGGCAGCCGTAGCTGCTGGGGTTGCCAGAACCTGCTGACTTCTCTGCCGGGAGCCACCTGGAGCTGCGTCTGTCCTGGCAGACAGTGCTGCTGGAGTGCAGCTCTGCGAGCGGGAAGGTTTCCAGACAAAAGGCCAGTGTTGACATAGTCGTGGTCTCTCCAGGCCACGGTTGAGACACATCACTGGGGTGGTATGAGGGGAAGTTTCCATTAACCATTGTTCCCAGCTTGCTTCCACCACCACAGTGGAGTTGTGCAGCTGGATTTCCAAAAGAGCTCAATGCTCAAGAGCTCTTGTTTCAGCAGCTTAAATGGAGGGGCTAAGATCTTTCCAAAACACTTGGCAGTCATCAGCCCCCATTGAGAACAAAGCTGAGCACATTAAACAGCCCAGCCACTTCGCTGTTGTGAAAATTTGGCCGCTGTTGCGAGTACGGAGTGTTTAAGTAATACAGAGCCTGGCAGTGAAGGCATCTGGCCGCCGATGCTGAGCAGCAGAGGCTTTACCTTCACCTGGCCTTGCGGCTGGCACTGGAGGCTTCCTCCTTGGCTGATTCCTTGCGCATCGCGGCCTCTGACCGGCCCTCTCTCGGGATGTTGTGACAGCTGTGAAGCTTGCTGATGTGAGGATTAGTCGGCTGCTAGGCACATGACGTTCAGATTGCTGTTCTTATTTGACCTACCTCTGATTGCGAGGAATTTAGTGCATAAAAATAACACCCTGAACAAATTTGGCAGAAGGATGCGCAGCTAAAGTGCCATGCACACGGGGGGAGAGGAGGTTGAGAAGCAGTGTAACATGAGGCCACGTACTGTACTTCTGCAGTGACAGCAGTGCCAAGTCCAGCGCAGCCCACGCTGTCGTCTTAGGTTACGACGAGTTCCAGCACCACATAGATGCAGTGGCCATTAGCCAGTAATCTAACGAAGACAGATTCCTGGCTTGCATTATTGGCAAAACTTGATAGAATAAATACAAAGATACAAAGTGCCAGGAGTTGCCTAATGTAAAACATTGGACAAGGAAATACTGGTTTTTCTGCCTGGGGTTTCATCCACCCTCATTAACTCTGTTGCGCTCAGTGGAGTTCCTGATCATCTGCAGAGCACACCAGAGCAGAGAGCAAACACGGACTGACAGAGGTGTGCAGGTGGTTGGGAGCCTGTGAATCTCTTCCAGCGTAACAGCCTTCAGGCTCCTAGGTGATAATGCTTAGCTGTGCACATATTTTTTTCAGGCTCTGCATTAGTGAATAGCAGTCACCTTTACTGAGCCTTGCCTTGAAGGTCCTTATGGACCTTTAGTACTGGGACCTTGGACTGGGCAAAGCAAAGTTTGTGCAGGTGGGTAGGAAGGCAGGATTGTGGTTACTGCATGTTCTCCTCCCACATTACTTGGAAATGCATTGCTCTTAGTTTTAGGGGTGTTGTTTTTTTCACTGGGCAGGATGCAATACCTCAATATCCCGTGTTTTAAAGGAGCATTTACACCCTTTCCTTCTTTAGAGAGATCTTGTAAAGTTTCACTTACAAACCTCATATAGTTGTGTCATATGGCACATTGTAGATAAATGATAATATGCCAGCTAATAGCCCGTACCTAGAACTTCAGCAATACTGCAGTACCAGTGCTTCTGTCGAGGGCAATTAGAAAGCTGGGGCAGATTTCACAATCTGCACGACTTTTGGAAACACCCTGCACGCTCCCTGGAGGTATTCTGAGGTATTCAGAGATCGTGTCTTGCTTCATTTTTATCTGCATTACAGAAGTTGCAAGCTTTGTACATGCGTATTTTTATATATTGGTCTGCATTAAAGAATATCTGGCTGCTCTGATAGGAGCATACTAACATCAAAGGAAGCTTTCCTGCATTTAATCCTTTAAATAAGCCTGTTTCTGCCAGCCCGTGTATCTGGAATGAGATTAGCCATCCATTTAAAGCAAGGTACAAAAATGTCTTGGTTTACTGAGCCTTCTGGGCTGGCTTTAAAACAGTTAATAGTTTGGATTTCCCCACCACCCTCTTTCAAGACAGTTTAGCTTAAACACCTCTTAACCAATGTTATCCCCAGGTCTGGCCAAAAAGCCTTCCTGTCAGAGCTGCCCACAAGTGGAGTCCCACTGCCCATGTCCTGTGACCCTTGGGTTGGTCTGCACCTGCCAGGCCTCAGCGGGCCAAGGTGGGCTGAGGCATCACCATCCCATAGCTGCCCAAGTCCCAGGCCCTGAGCACACAGTGCTGCTGGGCTTGGAGAGGAAGGCTGCCAGGAAGCCCTACGCTCAGCACCGAGGCCTTGGCAGCAGTGTGCCATGTCGTGCAGCATGGGAGGAAGCAGTGTTGGCGCAGGATGGGCAGATGAATTCTTTCCTCTTGCTCCCTCATACAGATATATATATTAATCAAATAACTTTGATCCTCCTTTTTACTTCTCCCAGGCCCTTACTAACCTTTCCTGGAAGCTGATTTTATCAGTGCTATTTTAAAATGGGAGTTACAAAAGACAGGCTCCCTGTTAGTAAGCCCTGGTTTGCACAATGCAATTCCCCGGTGCATTTTCTGCGCGGTTCCAATATTGTTGCTGCAATCTTTTAGATTAAAATAAAACTGCATTGTTAACAGTGACCTTGATTTGGAATTAGAAATGACACTTAATGTTTACCATTTTACATCGTCAATATTACAGATGCAGGCACGAATAAGGAAATATTATGCAGTCACAGGATGTTTGTGTGGATATTATGAAAGCTATCATCTCCCTAAAAGTCAAAGTGAATTAACTAATAGCCAAAATTATAAAGGAATATCTACTTCAATCAGAAGTTCTTCTGAAGTCAGTGAGGCTGGTACTTCTGAGGCATGTGAAAACTACTGAAAACTCTGCCCATGGGGATAGGCAGCTGGCCTTAGGATCCTATTTTTGGAGCCTTTGGTTGAGATTTTAACGTGGAGTTGTAGTGGGAATGATGCCTGTATAGGGGCTGTCGCACTGGAGTCTTGAAGGCTATACTGAAGGTGAAAAAAAGGAAAGTAGAGATGATAATAGTTCTTTTCTTGCAGTAGGCTCCTTTTAAATAGTTCTTATATACCATTAAAAGAGCAATAAATAGTGTAAATAAGAGTTCTTCCATTTTTGCAGAGCATCATTGTAGCCTGCTATGCTGCTCATTTCCTTCACCGTCTTTAAAACATTGCCAGGAAGATTTCTGAGAAAATAGTTAGCACCTCCTTAGCTGCAGCACAGCTTGACAGTACACTTTCATGAGGTTTTTTCCTATTGCAACTAATACACCCTCAGATTCTAGAAATCTTTGTGTGAGAATAAGAGGCAAGATTGCAGAGTAATGGATAAATCAGACCTAAATGACAGTACTTATGATTTGTTCCTGAGGCTGTGATCGGAAGGCACAGGTTGGAGTGGTAAGTCCTCTGCCTGCACTTGAGTGCAGCTCTGTTGGGTTCGTTGATCCTAAATGGGCATGTAAGATTAGCAACCAGAATTAGAAACCAGTTTTGAAAAGAATGGCATGAGCGTGTCTGGACCTGAATATGCACCCTACGGATGGGCAATCTAATATTTGAGCAGAGTTGCTACCAAACTTACAGTGAAAGCTTAAAGAATTATTGGTTGTGGAGTATTTACAGAGCCTCTAAAATCCATGTTCAGTGGTATTATTTACATAGTTTCTTCTAACATAGCTGAATTCTTCCTTTATTTTTGTAGGTCAGATCTTGCCAACAAACCGAAACACACCAAGTCCTATTGATCCGGAGACCATCCAAGTTCCCGTTGGCTATGAACCTGACCCTGCAGATCTTGCTCTTTCCAGCATTCCTGGCCAGGAGATGTTTGACCCTCGTAAGCGCAAATTCTCTGAAGAAGAGCTGAAACCACAGCCAATGATTAAGAAAGCTCGTAAAGTCTTCATTCCAGATGACCTGAAGGTAAATTGGAACTGGTGACGAGTTTGTTCATACACAGACCCTAACAGAGTTGTTGTCTCAGATACACATTAGGAACATGAATCTGTTTGCTCACGTAGTGTAAATCTGCCAAACTAAAAATGACTTTTTTTGTAGAATAAAGCTGTCAGTGGTTCTGAGGAAGATTGAGGGAAGATGTCCCGTATGTGTTAATCAACAGTCAAAATTCGTATCAATATTAATTTCCTTTGTATGCCAGAAACTTCCTGCCTGACCTTGGACAAGCTTAATTTGTCCCATATTTCCCACTTACAAAACAGTCTGATCATGTTTCCTTTTCCTCCACCCTGTCTGGCCCATTGGCATAGTCTGCAAGGTCTTCAAGGAAGGATCGCTCTCTTGCAGAGCGTAGTCTGTGGAGACAGAATAAAATATGTTTTGTCTTGCTTGGAAGTTTTTTTAGCACTGTGTTTTAACAACAAATGGAAACACCACGCTAAATGCTATTCATTTAAGTGAGAGAATCTAAAACTGTTTAAGGAAAGCAGAAGAAAATAATTCTGCCAGTAAGTGTACTTTAGTACAACATTTAAAATATAATACAATAATAACACAGTATTCAAAAGGAAGAAGCACACTTGTTTATGTCTCTCACCATTTCTGAGATGTGAAGAGCAAAAACTCCCCAGAAGAGAGCTGAACAAATTGACCAGCTGATTCAGTTTATCAAATAACTGTGAAAATTGTCATTATTTCCAAAGTTGCATTCCCAGCATGTGATTGCCAAGAGGACCTTTTTATCAGAAGTAGTCAGTGCAGAGTTTCATCCTGCTGTTGCTCCCTGAGATACAGATTGAAAGCCTGTTGGAAGAGGGAATCTTTGGCTGCGTGTGCAGAGAGGCTGTGGTGCCACGTGTGTACACCACAGTGATAGATTTAGGGAAAGAAGCTGATGCTGTTTGCTATTTTTATCCCTAAGGATAATGTTGTGCAAGCTAAAAGCACAGAAAGCACAGTCCCATTGGTGTTCAGGCAATAACGTTGCTATCACTTTGTAATGTCCTCTGTTTTCATTCAGAAAGGTTTCTCTGTACCACGCCATTAGTTTTTCAGGCAAATTTTACTATTTTTGATGCTCTGTTGGCATTGCAGAGCACTGTGAGGTCTACCTAAGTAGAGAAGTTCAGTACAGAAATGGCTACACGGATGTAAGGGGAGGGAAATTTGTCTCTCTGTCATACGTCATTTTGTGGTATCTCCCAGATATCCTGGCTGGTCAAAGTCAGCTTTTGCCAAAAAGAGGCAGAAAATCTCATTGCCTTGCATACAGCAGTGGAGCACATAAGTTTGCAGTCTAAGAATGAACTAGAAATACAGGGTCTCATTTCCCCGAGGTAACCACATCAGGTGCCCTTGACTCATTTCAGAATGCTTGACCCAAGTGCTGCTTCTGCCCTGCATGTGGAATGGCTGTTGAGTTCTCGGGGAGGGTAAGCAGATTAGACCAGTCAATCGTCTCTGGGTTGCATGTGATTTTGAAATGCCAGCCTTACCTCTTTTGGGCCTGGATTAAGGGATTTGCCGCAGCAATTTGTTAAAATAAAGATGGATGAAGCCTAGGTGGCACACTAATAAATTGCTTAAAGCTGATTTTTTTAGAGTGGAATGAGATGGGAAATTATAAACAAGATTTGGGTCATAGCTTTTTGCTGCATGCTTGTTTTTAAGAGGATTTTGGGGGGGTCCTATCTAAATGCAGGTGAAAAGCAATTTAGAGATACACTGGCTCCAAATCATCATTACAGGACACCTCACTCAGCTAAAATAGTGTAAAGCAGTTGTAGAGTGCTTCTAGCTGTCATTTTGCTCTTGCTTTGCCTTGTGCAAGCAGCAGCAGAAGATGCAGAGCAGCTGTATTAGCCTTGGCATGTTTCCTGCAGAAAGACAGAGGAGTGGGCGGTGTTTCCCTGCTCAGTAGGGACAGATGGCTCTCAGCTCTCACCCGGGAGCTGGGGCTGTGCTACCATGCTTGGTAGAACAGGAGAGCTGCAGTCAGATTGTAAGCAAACGTAAGCATATAAGTATGGAAGGATGGTGCTGGGAAGGGAAGTCAGAGCTGTATGGCTCAACCAGGCAGCCTGAGGGCTGAATAGCTGTGTCACTCTTTCTTCGGGGGACTGAATTTCACTTTTCCTAAGAGATTCTGCCCACTTTGCATTTACTGAGTTGCTCCTGAGGTTAATTCTCTTTCATACCAGCAGTGATGCTTCTGTTCCACTAGAAGAGTGGAGAAATCAGGTGAAATTAAGTATTAAGTTAGAGCCTAAGGAAATCTCCTAGAGGCAAATCTTTTGGGGCAACGCTTTGGGAATGTGTTGACTTATGAAACCTCAGAGGTGAACAGACCTATTTCTGGCAAATGCTTTATTCTTCACCGTCAGAGCCCATGGCATGAATCTCTTGGAGGATGGTACCAAAGCAGCCGTCCTTGTTTTGCCATTCCTGAGTTGGCTGTGAAGCTGTTCTGGTGTGCAAACACAAACCCATTGGGGTGCTGTAGTGAAGGCTCTGAACAGAGAAAAGAGCCAAACAACAGAGGACGTGGATGGCTCCAGCAAACAGAGTGACCCAGGTGTTGGGTGGCACAGAGGAGCAGGGCCATGCGGGAATTAATCCCTACTGCTTGAGCAACCGGTTGGGAGTCATGGCACATGTAGGTGGATGTGCTAAGTAGGTCAGCATAGCTGTGAGATGGGTCGTACCGCTGGAGTATCGCTTTGGTTTTCCTTGGAGGAATTCATTCTCAGGAGCATGGTGGGGGTCGTGCAGAAATACCAGCAGGCCTCTGTGCTCCCTGGATAGGCTGTGCCCTGCAGGCCTGTCACTGCTGTCCCCTCAGTGTCTGGCCTCGTCAGGCCTCAGTGGGACGTTGAAACAGAACTTCCAGCAAAACCCATGGGGCTGCATGTGGAGCACATCCCACTGAGCCCATTGACATCTAACAGCTCATTTGTGTCTCCGTGTGTTCCCTGAGCAGGACGACAAGTACTGGGCAAGGCGCAGAAAGAACAACATGGCTGCCAAGCGGTCGCGGGACGCGCGCCGGCTGAAGGAGAACCAGATCGCCATCCGCGCCTCCTTCCTGGAGAAGGAGAACTCGGCGCTCCGGCAGGAGGTGGCCGACCTGAGGAAAGAGCTGGGCAAGTGCAAGAACGTCCTGGCCAAGTACGAGGCTCGGCACGGCCCGCTGTAAGGGCGCGGGAGGGGAGCGGGCTGCTTTTTCTTTTTTCTTTTTTTTTGTTTCGGTTGCGGGTTGGCATTTGCATAGATGGACAGCGTGTTTCCTGTTCGACAGCACCACGCCCAGACCAACCTTTCTGTCTTCAGCACTTTACCAGAAGCAGAAACAAAACTGACTTAACGTTGTTTTCTTGTTGTTCGCGTATGCGTGTAGCGGCGTATCTGTGTGCACGTGTGTTCACACCTGCGTGTGTGCGTGTGTGTGTGTGTGCATGTGTGTGTGTGTGTGTGCATGTGGGTGTGTGTGTGTGCATGTGTGTGTGTGCGTGCGCACGCATCTCAGCACTTCCCATTTTTACGAAGCCCCCTTCGAAGGGTGCCACATTTTTACCTGGACTGTTGAGAGCCGCCATAGTCAGCTTTCCATTACGTTTTCCCAGTGCTGCTTCGGATTAGGGTTTGTACGTTCCTGTAACCGGTTCCATCCTCCCGACTCACTTGGAAAGATCCCATCAATGATATAAAAAAATATATAAATGGTATTTAAAAAAAAAAAAATTAAAAAAAAAAGGAAAAAAAAAAAGAAAAAAGAAAAAAAAAGTAGGTCTCAGTTTGTGGAGCGTGACGGGCTGCGGCCGGAGCACGTCTGATCACAGGAGTTAACATGCTAATAAAGTGCACAAAGAATAATTTAGTACTACACTGCAGAAATATTAATTTATAGATGGCTTTCGTTGTATTTTAAGTTCTGGTGATAATTGTCTTCAGATTTAAAGTGCTGTTAGACTGAGTTAGCTCTACTCATTATAGATCCCATAATGGCTTCTCTGTAGCTATTAAGGTTCCTTTTATTTCCACGGACCCCAGGTAGGTAGGAGTACTGTTGATAGACCACAGAGTGTGTACTTTGCACTGTCTGTACCTGAAGCAATAATCCTATTGTACGCTAGCGCGCATGCTGCCTGGATGTTCCTAGTGGACGTAGGATGGTTTCCCTTCCCAACAGGAGTTTTAATGTCTTTAACAACAAAAAAAGAGAAAGAAAAAGACACGTTCATGTGAGCATGCTAATTGTATCCCTGCCACAGGGGGCGCATGTACAAGAAGCAGGATAATTAGCTGAAGCGACAAATTAATAGCATCCAATCAGATCTGGCATTGGAATCAGAGGGGCTTTTCCGTTCTCAGTTAGTTATGCATTTCTTCGAGCTCCATTTTGTGATTAAAAATTGAATAACCCGAATTCAGCTGTTTTTTTCCCCACGTTGTGTAATATATTTTCTGTGGATTATATCTTGCTGTTCTAAAAATCACTTTAATTCAGTTAGAAGTCACTGGTTTGCAGAGCCCATTTCTCCTCGTGGTTGTTGTTCTGAGTGTGACATGAACTGATGGTTCTGAATTCTGTTGTTTTAAACTCTCTCTTTGCTTTTGAACACTTATGTTCGAATCTAAAGTGGACTTCTGAGAAATGAATGTAAGAGACACTGGTGTATTTCAGAGGGGGATGGTGTTGTCGTATACTGTGGTTAATCCAATCAATCTAAGTGTTTACTATAGACCAAAAGAACAGATATTATAAAATGTATAAAGTTTATACAGAATAATTATAGTATGTTTGTTTTGTACAGTATTTTTCAAGTACAAATACTGACAGTGTATTTTGAAAGACATATATTATATATAACAAAGAGAAAAAGCTATTCCATGTTTAAAATATATAGCAAAGGTATATATTCTCCATTACTGTACAGAGAGGAAATGCTTAGGAGGCTGTTGGTCGGTTTTAGTTTTTGTTTTGTGAATCTCTCATGTTTTAAGCCTGCCATTGGCACACTGGCATGTTCTGTGCTTTACATTAAATCGTTATGGAAGTAGCGTGGCTTTCCAGGCTGTTTGGTATTACTGAAGAAGAGAGACTTTATTATTTTCCATTGGAAACACGTGACGGATGTGTTTCGCAGGGACAAAGCACAATATGGATTTTAGGCAACTATTGATTGGACAGTGCAATTTCTAAAGGCAAAAAACAGCATGCAAACCCCAAACGCAGTCACTTCTAATCTGCTGCTGCTGCTCGAATCTGTTTCCAGGTGACCTTTTATAATAAATAGCTCAGTTCATGTATACGGTTGTATGCGGTGCATATGGTCATTCACGTGTGAGTAAATACGGTGCTACACGTCCCGCTCACAGTTTTCTGAGTGTTCTGGCATTGTTTTCAAATGAAAAGGTCGTTCATTCCGTGCAATAACGATTCACGCTTCAGGAGACGGCTACAAAGGACCCAACCTTTTGTCCAGCATCACAGAAATCCGTGCACCGCTGACATTTCCCAGTGCTTTATCTCAGACAGACCCAGCGTGTCCCTCACCGTGCAGTGCTCGCCTGTGGACCCTTAACTCGGTGAGCTGAACTTCCGTCTGCTGCAGCAGAGCTTGGAGTGCAGGAAGTTCTTTTCTGGAGGTCACTGTAAGGCACTGAGTGCACCAGGAGAGAAGCGGGAGGCAGCGGTCAGCACGGCTGAGCCTTCATCGTCTGCTCTGTGCTCTGGGAGGCAAACGTTTGCTTTCCCTTTGGCGCTGCGTGGCGGTGGTGGAGCTCCTCGAGCAGCCACTGCCACAGGTGCATCTCTAGCAGCAGCTGGCAGCAGTTTCTCATCAGCATCGCTGCGAGCATTCTTGGAGCGGTGCCCGAAAGGAAGAAATGGTGGAAATGAAATCAGCTGATACGGAAATGGTGAGAGCCACGGCTACGCTGCATCGTGACCACAGAGTGCTCCTTAAAGGAGCCCCGGGGCCTCGGGTGCTCACCCCGAGCTGTGGGAGCGCAGCACTCGTGGCCTAAAACCTGGGAGTGACCACAGGCTTTCCAAGCAGGCCGCGTGCCTCCCCAGCGTGACGTGAACCAACAGAAAATCCAGCTCCTGCTCAGCTCCTGGGCTCAGCTCAGCTCCTGGGCTCAGCTCAGCTGGTACCACCGCAGCTCCCGTGGCTTTGAAGGAGCTTGCAGGCACAAGAAACTCTCATTTCATAAAAATAGAAACACATGTATTTGCAGAATAGATACCGGTGCGTCCAAACGATTCACTGAGCTCTGCTAAAAACACCGGGATGGGTAAAATGCTCAATTTCTGCTTTTTTTCCTCCGGATCTTAGAAGCGAATTCTTTCTTTTTGAGAAGGAATGTCCTCTGCAACCAAATGGAACCTGGGATGTGTTGGTGCACGTGGGCACCTTGGGAAGCTGCTTGGGAAAGCGCGTGGCAGAGGGCAGGGGAGTCCTTTTCTTTCCTTCCAGTGCTGCTTTGGGGTCCCTGAATCCGACACCGTGGCAGCACCGCTCTGACTTGAACCCACAGAAGCAAAGCGCTCAGGGCAGCACTGGGGCTCCGGCTGTGCTGTGCTGTGCTGCACCAAAGGCTCCCGGCTGTGGAGTGTATTGCCTCTGTGGGTTTGTAATAACCCCAAGTATTGCTTAAAAGCTATGTTTGCATGTGACTTACAATAGGGATGTGCAGTTTTATTTTATTGAGGTTTTTTTTTTCTATGTCAAGAAGGAAATATATCTATGTATTAAAACAAGTGATCAACCATTGTATTTCTGGCAACACCACGAGACAGCATCTGTTGAAACACAAGTTTAATAAGATCAAATTACCTGTGCGACATGAAATGGATTGCATCCTGTGTGCTGTTCGGCCCAAATCTTCTTTTCTTTTCGTCTGTTATTCTCAATGTTTAATAAACTTTTAAATTTGTCTTCTCTCAGCCGTGTGCTTCGCTCTGTGGGGCGGGGAGGGCTCTGCTCCCACTGCGCCCCCCACGCCGCCCTCCCGCAGGCGGTTACTGATGTGTCACAGACACACAGCGCAGGTGACGGGGCCAAATAGAATGTATCCACGTTTTATGCGCCCGTATTTTCCAGCACAACTATACACACACACATATATAAGGGTACATACACCCTAAGCGTGCACGCTGCGTACCCGTATATGTATACGCGCACCGCAGCGCTCCCAGAGCGGGACGCGGCCGCTGACGCAGCGCTGTGCTCCCCGCGGCGCTGCCGCCTCCTGGCGGCCACCGGAGGCGCAGCCGCTCCCGTCCCACGGACAGAGAAACGGCCTGCAGGGGGCGCTGCCGCCGGCGGTCTCTCGGGGAAGGCGCCGCGCTGCACAGCTCGGCACGGGGCGGCGCGGCCTGCGCTTCTGTATGGCCATTAAAAAGCCTTACGGCGGTGTTCGAGACAAAGAAGCGGCGCTCACTGACGTGACTGTCATCTCGGGGCTTCTGCTGCGTGTTTACATTCCGTTCCTCCCCGCGATCGCACTGCAAATGAGAGCGCGCTTGAGAGAAGCGGGAGGGGCTGTGTGTGAGCAGCGCGTGCAGCTGCATCTCATCGGCGGCCGCCGAGAGCCCCTCGCGGAGCCGCAGCCGTGGAGCCGCAGCGCTGCTGCACGCGGCCGCCTCCGTCGTGCCGGATCGCGCTGCGCTCACACGAGGGGTCACAGCCGGGCCGCCCTCCGCTGCTGGGCTCTGGGCTCAACAGCAAAGGCGTCCCCGGCGGCTTTCCCCGTGAGGGAAACGGATGAGTAACCAACCCCGGCTGTTACACGGCCCCTAAGGGGATCTTCGCTTCTTTTCCAGGGGAGCCTCCCAGAGCTGCAGCCCAACACGTGTGTGGGCAGAGGATAACCTTTATTTTTTCCTCTGCCTGCTCGCTTTTATCACACAGTTTATTTGGGGGGTATTTGAACCGCTGCGAAGCTCCCAAAGGCGGCGCAGGCGGTGTGACACAATGTGTTAACGTGGAGCAACAGGCAGAGCTGCAGGGCCGGGAGGAGGACTGCGGGAGGCAGCCTGAGAGGTAAGGAGAATGTGATGTGAAAAAGGATGACAGGAATGGAGTTCGTTGAAGTCCAGAGGAGTCCAAAGAAAGGGGAGGAGTGACCGCCTGCACACGTGTAAAACCCCGCTGTAAGGGCTCTTCTATGAGCACAGTGCAGACAGGACCGGGAGCAACGGGCTTAAATTATAGCAAGGGCAATGAATACAGCTTGGATAGCAGAAAAAAAGGTTTCAGAGGGCAGAGGGTGAAATACAGAAATAAACTGCCTGGGAGGATTGTGAAACCCCTGCTATTGGAGGCTGTTTGGAGCAGGTTGGACGAACCCATCAGGAACGACGGGCAGAGTTCATCCTGCCTGCAGGCAGAGGACGGGATAAAAATATCCGAGTCCCTTCAAGCCTTATTGTCAGTGATGTAGCACATTAAGCTGCTCAGCAACACCGGCAGCTTCCAGACAAAGGGCATTTTCATTCAGTCAAACGCTCATAGATGAAGGGGTGCATTTAATGAGAAATCTCTGTTCCCTTCCTAAGCTCA
>PPHD01013315.1:0-17414 GCA_002909625.1 Bambusicola thoracicus | reverse complement strand
AATACTAGACCAGGCTGCCCAGGACCCCATCCTATCTGGCCTTGAACACCTCCAGGGATGGGGCATCCACAGCCTCTCTGGGCAGCCTGTTCCAGCACCTCACCATTCTCTCTGTAAAGAACTTTCACCCAACATCCAATCTAAATCTTGAGCATAAAACTATTCCCCCTTGTCCTGTCACTTGTACCCTTGTAACAAGTTGATTCCCCTCCTGATTATAGTCCCCTTTTAAATACTGGAAGGCAACAATGAGGTTTTCTCACAACCTTCTCTCCTCCAGGCTGAACAAGCCCTGGTCAGAGGAATGTATCAAACTGTAGTAAGTCCGAGTGGAAGAAATGTCTAGTAATATGCTTCTAAGACAGCTTTCACAATATATTAAACCCATGATAAAAAAAACTAAATGTAGGACAAAAATGAAGTTCTTGATTGCACTAAATAATCCTCTTTAAGAATTTTCCTGATTGTCTTGACCTTTTCTTTTTCTCACTTAGCTGCTCTGAGTGTGATGAGTTACTAGTTGAACTGCATTTAGAAAAAAAAATGCTCAAAAAGCAACCCAAGAATGGCGTAAGTGAAAACAGATGACAGAAGATGGCTATGCTAGAACAACAATATTCATGATTAAAGAAATATTATATAGCGAGCTGAATAGGACACTGGGGAAAACATTGGGAAGAGAGAGTATGCATTTTTTCCATCTGTTACCATTATTTTCACACAGTCACACGTGCACACTATGTTTGCAATTACATTGACACATGGCAAAATAAAAAAGGATCCGGTAAAAATCTTGGTGTTGAAAGAAAAGCGTTTCTTGTACACTGCACGCACACACACGGACACACACATATGACTATCGGTCAACTTTTGTTGTTAATGGTAGTCATAGTAGTCTTCCTTACATTCTTTGGTTTTTTACAAACACAAGTATGAAATCTCTAAATTAAGCCACATTAGTCAAACAGCTATCAAAATAAAATAATATTCTGTGTAGTTATGTTTTACATAGCTGGACTGATGCAGTAAGGGAAATAATTAAACGTATATATTAGGGGAAAAATATGCAATATCCTCTTATTTATGTAATTTCAGAACTCAGTTCCATTCTTTCTGTCACAGTATCTGTGCCAGGTGCTTCAGAACAAGATGCAAGGACCTACCTATAACTTTCCATGCTGACTGTTGTTGTAGTTTCTGGTAGTTACATACTAGCCTGAATCACTGTACGTGGCATTTAATAGGACAAAAATGTGATAATCTTGGTGACTCTATAAATATTGCATCACTCCTTGTAAGTTTTGTTGCTGGATTTGGTGATTTCTGGTAACATTGAGTTTCACAGTTTAGTTACTATGGAGAGATATTTTAGTGTCAGTTTAGATTTTCACACCCTTAGCTTAATTGCATATCATCATGTTCCTGTGCTGTGAGGTACAGAGACAGAAGCTTCCGACTTCTGTTCTCTCAGTCCTTCTGCAGTGCACTCCAGGATATCAGGTGGCAAGTGCTGCACAGACTGTCTGCTAGGGGCTGTGTTGTCACTTAATACAAAGGCATTACAACATTAGTCTGTTCCTCGGTTTAGTCCTCACGCATCCCATCATCTTAGTGCTTTTTTCACAGTTGCATATTTTTCAGATACTGCAGTAGAGTACATTGTGAAGTATCAGTGAAGTATCACAAAGGGTGTGTTGATTAGAAATGGATTT
Organism: Bambusicola thoracicus; assembly: GCA_002909625.1. Classification (NCBI taxonomy): domain Eukaryota; kingdom Metazoa; phylum Chordata; class Aves; order Galliformes; family Phasianidae; genus Bambusicola; species Bambusicola thoracicus. Next base: position 15,702 of record PPHD01013315.1, on the reverse strand, counting down.
AATTTACCAAATCCATAAAGCATAAAAGGAACTTAACCTTTTCTGCTCCCAGAGTGGTTACAGCATCACATATACACTTCCATCCTTTCTATGATTTTACTTTTTTTTTCTTGTTCCTTTGATTTCCTGTATGTAAAATGAATCACCCATGCTGAAAATGAACCGTGACAGTGGAAGTACTGAAAACTCTTAAAACGTACAAGATGCTGTGGGAAGGGAGATCTATCTGGAGTCAGAAGATACTCTTCAGCACTTATCACATATACCTAGCTTATTTACTTTTGTTTTAAGAAACTACTTGAGTGTTGTTTTAGGTTACATCAGTGTAACTGTCATGCTTGATTTGTGTATATATTCCTGTATTAGTGGTTGTACAAAATTACAGAGAGGAAAAAAAGATGCCTAGCGATTTTCTAGTTAAGTACAGGAAATTGTTGTTATATGCCATTTATCCTGCTGCGAAACTACTAGGAAAATGCTGGTGAGACAAATGTCAGATCTGGGCATCTTGTATCTCCTGTTCATAACATTGGTTGCTGACTGTGACTGCCCACTTCAGCTCTAAAGCAAAAGTTTGGGAAACGCAGCAGCAAAGAGATCCCAGCTACAGAGGGAGAGCTGCGTCTTAACACAGCAAGAACTCCAGGCAGCGAGGTAGGGTTTGGTAATATTAAGTGTAATGTCCAAGGGAGTGAGCTGTACTAGGTGAAAGTTACCAGATACTTGCATTCACTGCATATGGAAACCATATTCTAATATTGTTTTCATATGTTGCATCTAATCAAGTGTTTTCTTTCCTGGAAAGTAAGAGAGTTTAAGTTGGGAGTGGTGATGGTTTTTTGAAGGAGTCAAGGATTCCTAGTGTGAGAAATGTTTGACAAAGCTGGCCTATCTAGCCAAAATACCGAGAAATTGGTAGCCAGGTAAGAGATGCAGAGACATCCACAGATTTTAAGCTCTGATCCTGCATTACTAAAATGTGGTGGGGCTCCTGCTTAATTGGTGCTCCAGGGTCAAAATGCAGCTTTACATCTTCAGAAGATTCCATTATGCTTTCCTACAGCAATACCTTAGCACTGTATAAAAGCAGGCTCTTCCTGCTGGCCTAGAAAAGCATTTTACATACTGCAAACAATTTGCAGTAAACAGAACTACGCATGAGTTTTGCAGACTTTGAATTAGGTACACAATGCTGCAGTACGTTTGAGCAAAGACAGCACATAGTTCTCCTCAGCTTCATTACGAAACTCTTATCTACAGAACGATCCAGTCTCCATTATTGCTCAGAAAGTGTCAGCATGGACTAGTAAAACTAGTGGGATTTTTCATAACTTGGCTGGAATTACCGTAATGACTCTCAGTATGCAATCATAATTTCCCCTTGGAGTTTGGAGGGTAAGAGTTAAGAGAGCTCAAATCCTGTATTATTTTGGGCAGCTGTGAAGGAAAGTATTTTGCATTTGGTCGAGTGAAATTACTCGAACATGTATTTTAAACTGAAAGAGGTCACAAAGTCAGTGATCTAAATTGAAATTAAAATAGTGATTCACAGGCTTGTAAGATTCCCCTTAATTTGATCAAGGAGGGAGGGAGGGGAATAACTTCTCAACTAAAGTGTTCTTAAAAAGTGAGTTGACTCTATTTCCAGGTTTTTTTTAGGAAACGGCTATTGTACATTTTCAATGAAACTGAAAATAATTCTTTCTAGAAAGTGAATCAAACCCTTGTTTAATTCATGTAGTGATCTGAATATTAGGACTGCAACATTTCCTATCATATTTCAGTGGAAGAGCTATTGAGTTTATGTAAACTGTCAAGAGTTATTAGGCATTCTGGTTTTCATAATATTGGAAGCTGAGTTGTTGAAGCCTAAAGCTAAAGGGAACTTCTTCATGTAGCTTGTAGACAATGTTCAAAAATATTTATAGTTGAGAATAATGCAAAATGAGGGTAAGTGGAAAAGATTACATAATATCAGGAATGTCATACATTTGCAATCTTTATATGAAAGAACAGAGGTGAGTGTACAAGTGGTGAATGAAATGTCAATTTATTGCTTTGATTTCCATATTTAAATCCAGCATGTATCTAAATACTGCTTTGACTGAGACGTAAGCGTATGGATATCTGCAGAAGTGTTAGAGGCCAGAATGTTGTCCAGAGCCACAGTGAGCATGCTGCATTCAGCACGACAAAATGCAATGCTTTTGCTTCCAGCATGAAGTGGTCCTGGAGATTTACTCCTTTCATTTTTACCACAGCTTGTTTTCTTTTGATTCCTGTAATAAGAAATGTGGGAATGGTGTTTATCTCCCAAACAAGGCACTGCAAATGGTAAGAGGGAACATCCATCCTGTCAGGTGGTGGCTATGAAAATACTGTCCTACCTGAAATAACAGTAATCTATGTTTTATGGCTCAGTGTTAAATTTTTCCCCGTCCCAGACAGAGTCAATTTCATTCTTTCTGTTGGAGGTTGTCAAGATGATTTGCATTTCTTATGTTTTTACTTTATAGCTTCTACAAACAAGCAGCAAATTTCAGCAGCTGTATGGCTGCTGCAGTCCTTCTGTTATTTAGATTAAAAAAAAAAAAAAAAAAAAAAAAAAGAAGAAGAAAAAGAAGAGAAAGGAAGAGAAAGGAAGAGAATATCTGGGGAAAAAGTGAAGGAAAAAAAACCTTTGAAGCTGTAGAAAAAAATAATTATGGTTTTCTGAATACAGCAAATTAAATTTATCATAAAGGGTCAAATACAATGAAATGAAAACAAAACCAAAAAAACTATACCAGATAAGATGTGTACTTATTGTTCTGTAATTTTATGGTTTAATCCATCTGCCTTTTTCTGGCAAGTACCCCACATGCAATGATTACTACTAGTGACAGCTGTCATTTTGTTGGTAGTTCCTCCCAAATTACTTAAGGCAATCAGGTAAACAAGCCTACTACTATCAGATAAGTCAACCCTACTAGTACTAGTTATTACTTATTCAGTTATGTTTTTTTTCTTTATGTCAGAACTCTTCTCTGACCAACATGCTCAAGATTAGGAAATTCAGATGCAATTTTGGAATCTTTATGGACAATTTAGTATTGTCTCATTTGTATCCAGAAACCTATGTAACATTTCTGTAGAAAGATCCCCCTGTCAAATAGAGAATGGCTACAGATAACTTGCCTTTCTCTACCTAATCTGCCTACTGTAAAGGGAGAGTGAGAATACTTAATATTTCTTGCATTAACCCTCATCAGTCTGTCACTTTGAAAAGTGAGAAGCATCAGCTAAATGAATTATTTTCATAGCAATTCCCCTTTGCAAGGTTGATTAGATTATTCTCTGCATTAACATAAAAAAAAAAAAAAAAGGAAAATAAGTATCCATCTGGCAGAAAAATTGCATTGCCTTCACCAAATGACTCATTTATATTTTATTGTTTTAAGAGGTTTCTTCTGTACCTGTTTAATACATGATGTATATATCTAGAGCATTATCAAAATAGGAAACTTTAAAAGTGTTGACTGCAGGCTTTTATAGTTCCAGACAAGATAAGCAGTTTTAATCAGAAAGGAATTAACAGCTCACTCCTAGCACAAGCTGATCAGGTTTTTACAAACCATGAGTAATTACATAGATACTAACATCTGTCCTAATACTTGCTGTTAAGAAAAAGAAAGTATTTGTAAATGTTCGCAAACAAGATTGTAGCAGTGGTTCACCTGTGTTCTTGCAAATGAATCTTACTATTCAAATCAACAGTATTAGACGCAAGTTATAGAATCATAGAATCCTTAGAATAGGAAGGGATGTCTGAAGGCCATCTAATCCAACTCCCCTGAAATGAACAGAGACATCCACAGCTACATCAGGTTGCCCAGAGCCTTATCCAGCCTTGCCTTGAAAGTCTCCAGTGACAGGGAGACCACATCTCTGGGCAACTGCATCTCTGGGCAACCTGTTCCACTGCATCACCACCCTCCCATTAAAATAGTTTTTCCTTATATGCAACCTAAATCTAACCTCTTTAAGCTTGAAACCATTTACCTTTGTTATATCACCACAGACCATGCTAAAGAATCTGTCCCCTTCTTTCCTGTTGCTCCCCATTAGATACTGAAAGGCCACAATCAGGTCACCTCGCAACCTTCTCCAGGCTGAACAGCCCCAGCTTTTTCAGGCCTTGTAGGATAGGTGTTTTATCCCTCAGATCATTTTTGTGGCCTTCCTCTGTATGTGCTCCAGAGCACTGAGGGCACCACATCTGGACACAGTACTCCAGGTGAGGCCTCACCTGCGCATAGTAGATGGGCAGGATCACCTTCATTGCCCTGCTGGCCGTGCATCTTTTGTAGCAGCCCAGGATACGATTGGCTTTCTGGGCTACAAGGGCACATTGCTGATGTCCAGCTTCCCATATACCAATACCTCCAGGTCTTTATCAGCAGGGTGGTGCCCAATGCTTTCATCCCCCAGCTTGTATTAGGGTTGCCTCAACCCAAGTGCAAGATCTTGCGGTTGGATTTGTTGAACCTCATGAGGTTCACCTGGGCCCACTTCTCAAGCCTGTCTAAGGCTCTCTGAATGGCATCCCATCCCTCTGGTGCGTTGACTGCACCCCACAGCTTGGTGTCAGGTGCTGAGGTGCTGAGGGTGCTGAGGGTGCACTCGACCCCACTGTCAATGTCTTTGATGAAGATGTTAAAGAGTATTGGTCCCAGCACTGACCCCTGTGAGACACCACTTGTCACCAGTCTCCATCCAGACACTGAGCCATTGACCACCAATCTCTGGACTCAGTCCTGAAGCCAGTTCTTCATCCATTGAACAGTCCACTCATCATATCCATATATTTCCAATTTGGAGAGAAGGATGTTGTAGGGTACCGTATCAAAGGCCTTACTGAAGTCCAGATAGATGACGTCAGTGGTTCTTCCCTTGTACATTGATGCAGTGATGCCATCATAAAAGGCCACCAGGTTGGTCAAGCAAGATTTGTCCTTGGTGAAGCTATGTTGGTTCTCCTGTATTACCTCCATGTCTTGCATGAGCCTTAGCATAGCTTCCAGGAGGATCTGCTCCATGATCTTCCCCAGCAGAGAGGTGAGACTGACAGGTCAGTAGTTCCCAGGGCCATCTTTTTTACCCTTCTTAAAAATGGGTGTGATGTTGTTTTTCCAGCCACCAAGAACTTCACCTGATTGCCATGACTTTTCAAATATAATCAAGAGTGGCTTGGTGACTACATCAGCTAATTACCCCAGGACAATCAGATGTGTCTCATCGGGACCCTTAGACTTGTGGATGTTCAGGTTCCTCAGGTGGTCATGAACCCAGTCTTCACTTACAGTGCAAGGGGCATTGTATTCTGTTATTTGAATCAAAACGGAATTTATATTATATTTTATAGAGCAGAGGAATCGTTTGTGTGTTACTTCAGTGCTTCGAACACTTGACAGCAAAATCCTTAACTGACTGCTTGATGGCTGTGTCTTCACATTTTAGCTTTTTCAGAAAGACCAGCATGCTTCAAGCATACCATTTGCACAGAGGATGAAGACAGCTCCAGAATAAGTGTAGTTCACCAAGAGTGGAGGCAGAATAGTGTCTCACTAATCGATACCAAATCTAAACACTAGACTTGTAAGCATAAAGGAAGCATGCAGGAACCATCAAAATTAACTGTACTTGAGTGTGAACTGTTGAAAAGCTAAATCTCTTTAGGGAAGGATTTGTGAAAGTGGAGTATTCTTCAGGGAACCATGCAAATCTGCACCGCAATAGCTTGTTTCCTGAGGTCTCCTTAGGGATCACAGATAGTTTATAGAAAAGCTTTTTTTTTTTTTTTTTTTTTTTTTTTGGTAGCTACACTGCATATACCAGCTGCACAAAATTCCTTCTGGTCTACATTCCATAAACATGATTGCAGAAAATTCTCATGTTCTTATTTTCATTTTCTTTAGTAGTTCCATAGAGACAACTTTTCTTTAATAGATTGCATGAGCAATGGTAGAAAATAATATGGATGAATTTTTCCTTATTTATTTGAATTTTTCCATATTTATCCCTCTTTACATTGAGGGTGCACGCTGTATGCTAATTAATTGCAAGAATGTATGCAATTTTATGAGAAATGCTAGAAAGGACATTGTAAGAATGATTTAATTTGTACATGTGTTTGGTGGAATGTACAAAGGGGAACACTGTCAGCTTTGAGTGTAAGCACGAGGTCACTCTTTGAGGAGAGACTAGATATCTAAGAACAGACAGACCAGAGATTCAGTTTCTCTTCTTATCTTTACTAGTGTTGTTGCTTGGGATTGTAGTACCCTTATCAATACAGAGAAAAGGTCTTTTCTTTCAAAGCAACAGCACAATAAAAGACAGCAAAACCTGACCTCATTTGTTGGTAGCAGTGCTGAGATGAACTGCAGCTCTGACCTATTTCTCCAGCATTACAATTATCTGCTGTAATGGGACCACTTTACTTTTCAAATCCAGGATTATAGTGCTTTGAGATTTAGAGAAGTTACTCTCTTTCTCATTTCAGGCCTTGTTATTTCAGAGACAAGCTAGCATGAAAAATGAGTGAATGAATGGAACGAGCATGTTGTCAGCTCATCATTCTGACTATAATTTTCATGTGAATGTATTTCTAATATATATATATGTATACACAAACATACCCTTGTTCATTTATGTGCATAATTCCTATATATACGTAGGTATAAATATAGTGTGCCCTCTCAGAATGATCCAAACTGAGGTCATTTGGTGAGGAATCTGGGTTTTGTTAATTTGATTGGCAGATGTTCAATGTGATGGGCATCTCTACACAACAGAGGAACTCTAAATATCAAAGAATTTAGAAATGAAGCTCTTACATTTTCAGTACTTAAACTGTTGGTGATAGAATTTGACATAGTTGCCTTGAAGTTCATGTAATACCTTTTTTAATCAATGAAAGGAAACTGAGTTATGTTACATTATGAACTGGTATTTGGTTTTTATAATATAATATTAATCTTTTTTTTTTCCTCCTTATTAGCACTATATCCAGTCTCACAAAACAAAATTTCTTTCCCAAGTTTCCTATTTATCTGTGTTACAGAAATGAATGGAAAATGTTCTTATGTTTTCATCAAGTCAGTTTTCCTTGGTAAATTTTTGATCTTCAAGACATATCATTCATATTTGTTGTTTTTTTCCACTTGAGATGCCATTCACAGCATCCACCGCAATACTGAGCTGGTAACAGACACCGAGTGCTGCTAAACCCAGCCACGCAGAAATCATGATTCAGGTTCTCAGTAAGCATATGATTAGCTCAAACTGTGTTTTCAGGACAAAAGAAAAATAAATAAATACATCATTTACCCTTTGCTTTTTGGTACAATTTAAGCTCTACCCCAACTCAGAAACAGTGATAAAATCCTTAAAATCACCATTCTTATACAATCATATGTCAACTGTCATAAACTTAACTCTCTAGTTTCAGTAATTTAATATACTGTTCATTTAGGCAATTCATTTTACAAACATTAGACTTATCCTGTCCAATCAACTTATTTTGTCTGCCTTCAGTTTAGATGGAAAAAAAAATGGACCCTTTTTTGGTCACAAATCTACTCTATGCAAGGTGATCAAATAAAATGGTTGTTAAGGGCTTGTTTTTGCCCTGTTGCCTTTCATCCTTGTCAGGAAGATGCTAGAAGCACCATCCACAGAATACATGAATTTTAAAGAGAGAAAGCCTTTTAAGGGTTGCAGAAGGCTGAGTTCAAGCAAGGATAAGAAAGTAAACTATAACTTGAGTTCTTCTTAGTAAGGGGCCTCATTTGTTTTTGATTCCTATGTGAAGTCATTAAGTTTTGCTGCAAGGGGAATGGTACTCAATGCAGTTTTGAGGAAGACATTTATGGCTCCATCCCTGGAGGGCTGACATGCAGGCTAAGCATCTGCTAGCTTCAGCTAAATATGCAGGAGAGACTAAAAGTATTTGGAGGAGCATTAGAATGAGCCTTGGCCAAGGCAGCTGAGAAAGATGAAATATTGCTGCTGTTATTAAAATTACTTAAAGAAATGTAAATCTTCTCCTGTCCTTTTCCATCAAGGTATCAAAGAAGAGATTCAGATTCCACTAATGGAAAGTTTTGGAGTAGAAGTGATTGAGAGACACTGCCATAGTTTACTCAAAAATGAGACAGAGCATTTTCATTACTCCGGAAGGCTTTTATTCAAGACGTACAGAAGGTGGGTACATTTAAAGCGACAACATATTTTTGCTATAAAAATGAGAAAGTACGTGAAAATCTCCAGCACTAACTATAAAAACAAAGCAAACATTTCCCTTATACTCTGAACAAAACAACTGAAAAAATATATTAGAAAAGGTAAATGAATTCAGAATAATCTATTCAGTCTCAGTTCTCATCTCTGAGGTATTTCATTTACTCTTTGAGTCGTATGGGTCTCAGTAGCAGTAGTACATGTTTCCTATGTAGGAGTTTTCTATCATTTTATTCTTACATGTTAATACATTAAGATATCTTCCACTATATAATCATTTACATATTTACTACTGTTCATTGTCATAATAAATTACATTTTTCCCCAATAAAATACTTAGTTACTATCAAGGTCAATTCTACTTATAAATGTCTAATATTTAGTAATCATTCACCTTGTATTCAAACAAAAGACTTAAAAACATCAGCAGAGATCATGATGCAGGCACAATTGCAAAGTTTTCCTAAAGATTTCATGACAGATAACAGTTTCAATTAGAAGAAATGCACCTTTAATCCCATCATCCAGTTGAGCCCAAATGGAGGCATTGTCAGACACACTCAGAAACACAAAAGACCCTCCTGTCAGCCACTCTACAGACTGTGAATCCAGCTGGATACGCTGTGTACACAGGGTACTCCTTTCATGAATTCAGGTGACAACACAAATATCAAAACAAAGGTTGCAGAGAGGGTTATTGTAACAGGACACATCTTTTCAATTGTCAGCACCAAAGAAGCATCACTGATTTCCAAGTCAGATAGGGCTTAATCTGAGCTGAATTTCATCCACAAATCTGTTGTTTCATATCTGCTTTAAACCAAAGTTTTCTAGAGTGTTGTGCTTGGGATACTTCTGTTACCTGTAATGTATTCATTTGCTCACTGAAGTTGTAAATGCCCCCTCTCTGGAAGCATTCAAGGCCAGGCGGGAAGGGGCTTTGAAGAACCTGGTTTAGAGGGAGGTGTCCCTGCCTATAGCAGGGGGTTGGAACTACGTGATCTTAAAGGTCCCTTCCAATCCAAACCAATCTGTGATTATATGATTCTGTGCAGAACAGACAGATGAAAATGTATGTATCCATTTATACAAACGTTATGTAAGAAGTAATTATGTCTTACACAGTGCAGTGTTTAGATAGTAGGTAATGTTTCCAGACTATACACAAAATTTTGGATTGTGAAATTTATCCCATGGACATTTTTTCCATCTGTTTGAATCAACATCCATGCACTGAACGGTTCGCTACAAGAAAATAAAAGCAATAGTAATTCCTTGCTTAAAAACAATCTCTAAACATTTTTTACAATGTAGCTTAATTTATACTTCATGATTAAGAACTTCTAGTAACGCTGATTTTGTTTTGACGTCATGTTGTCTTAATGACAAAAGCAGATTAACTTTATAAAATAGTAAATAGTTTGTCAATTCTGATCAGGGTTTGGAGTATGAAATTTTAACTGAAATAGGAAAAAAAAAAGTGCTATTAACAGTAGAACTGGTCAGGTTTTAAATGTCAAATGCTGACTGAAACCAAATATGTTTGAAATCTGAAGCATGTGTCCCTGTTCTCATTTCTTCCCTAGTAGTTCAAGTGGTAGTTTTTAAAGAAGAGGAAAGAAAATTGTGTTTACCATCTGTTATCTGACATTTGAGAAAAAGTCATTGTTTGACCAGTAATGAGACGGTTAGCAGCATTTGGGCTATAAATCATTAGCCTCTAATTTGCAAAGCTGGTGTATTTTTAAAAGCAAAACAGATAATGCCCTATATAGAAATGGCCACATCACCCAAAATACAGAGCCTCATCCAAGCATTAAAATGCAAAACAGATGGAGGAAATGTTTTGAGGGAATATGCATGGGGGGGGAAATTGTGAAATATAAGGAAAGAAAACTCTGCCAAGCTCAACAGGACTATAGAAAGCATTAATAACCCAGGGATTATCTTTTCCAAAACTATATAAACAATTCAACTATGAAGAGAGACGTTCTCCTAATATAAGCATCTCATCAGGAAATAGCATTTACCAACATGAGATTAGCCCTGAAAGATGAAATCTGAAAAGATTTCTCATCCTAGCTGCATCAACTTTCTAAGGATCAAGTTTAGAAAAAATAACCCTGAAGCTGACATGACAACTTCACAGAGTAACCAAAATGAAAAAAAAATACAAAAAAAAAAACCCCCCCCCCAAAAAAAAAACAAAAAAACCCAAAACAGATGTTCTGTATTGTGGAAGATTTCATGTTAATGAACCATATGCATTATATAAGCAAAAGATGGAGGGGAAAAAAAAGATCATCTGAAGGCCAAGAGCTAGATCACAAACACGCTAGTCACTGTGAAAATGTGGGGCATTAAACAGCTCCTGCCTCATAGAGTTTAAGCTGTAAATAGAAATCAGGTGGTGAAAGTGGCTGAATGCACTCAAGTAAAACCAATGGGCATTCATGATTCTTTCCTTTGCTCCAAGGTAGTTTTTACCTGGGAGGGGATTATGAAACAAAATAAAGTGAGAAAGAATGAAGACTGGGACTGAGACCATCAGGGAGTGAAAGTATGGAACAGGAGCAGTGAGAAGGACAGAGCGTTGCATTACAGAGCAAGGCTGAAGGGGGCTGCCTACATCCTGGCTTGTCCACGTGTGCAGCTACTCCTGGGGCTGAGCCCTCTGGATGGCTTCAGGTTTGGGTTTTTCCAGGGGCTGATGACGAAGATGACAACAATTTTCATCTGAGTCCTACTTGGTTTGAATGGTGTGTTAAACAGATGAGGCTTATCGGGATTTGTTTCTCTAGGATATATCAGAAGATGATGACTACATGGATGGGTAAATGGATATATGTATATATTTATTCTTTTTTAGCAGAAATAGAAAAGGTAGTTCTCATTGTCTGCAGTAAAATATGATTTCAACAAATGTAAGCAGCATTGAATAGGAAATCTTTGAATAATTTTTGTTGCTATTTTCATATTTGTTCTGTTTCTAAGAGATTAAGACATGCCTCAACATTGTCAAAGGGTACAGACTCTGAAGATCACACTTTGAAGTCCATGAAGCTCGCTCAAAGTCCATGCTTTCCACATATCTCATATGAATGCACCTTGGTGTTTTTGTCGGCTCTATTATGGGTGCAAACATGCCCTCTTGATTAGATCAGTAGTTTCCTAATTGTTGGCACCTTATGGATGGGTTTCCACAATAAAAAAACTTTTGTACTACACAGACCACAAACATTCTTACATGTGTAAGAGAGAAAAAGGCACCTGAACATAAGAAGTGACTGTCTTTCTCTTATTGAAAATGAGATACAGTCTGTACACCACATGAATGCAAATGGAATATGGTTGTCCTTCATACATTCAAAGACAATAAAGTGGGAAAGAGGAAAAAGCAAATGTTTACTCTTAAAGCAGTGTTAAAAAGGATTAAGTGACTGACAGAGAAAACAGCTCTACAAGTGGGGGTTTGCTCTTCAAGACAGCCACCTTGTTTTCCTGGTTTGATGAAACACTTTATAAAGGATTAGTCTTAGCTATTTGGCTCTGGAGAGAGAAAATGTAGTGCACAGTCTGTGTAAATTCATAAATGGTTCAGGGAGGAGCTGAGCTTTGCTTAATCATAGTATCTTAAGTGTCTCCTGCTCTAAAAGGATAATTTTCTACATCTCTCATTTTTTTTTTTAACATTTTACTTTGGCATTGGCTCTCCTCTTTCCTTCCTCACTGCAGTTTTTATTTGCTCTCTCATTGGGGGAAAGGCAATAGGTAAGAAAAGCCTAATTGAGGCCAGATTAATGCAGTTTCACAGGAGAATAAGGAAAAGATTTATTCTCTCCCAGCCTTCCACAGATGTCTTGTTAGGGGCTCAGCCTTGCCTTACATATGCACCTTTATTCACATACTTCCTGCTCATCCTCTGGGAGAAGCCTATCTCATGTAATTTATAGACTTGGCTTTCTTGTTTGTATACATGTGGATAGTAAGATGCATTGAACACTCCCATATTGGGCTTATTCTCAGATGAGAGTGAAGGGGGTTTATCTGTGTTGAAAAATATGTCCATTTGGCTTACCATAAATAGGAGTTACTGTAAAGAAAATGTTGAAATTGGAGCCTATGTGCTGGAAAGAAACGTCAAGGTTTGAGAGAGTGGGATCCAGCAGAGCTGCCGAAATAAAGCATCAAGTTCAGAAGAAATGCTCAACCCTGCAATCCTGTTCTATGGTTTTCCTTCTTCTAGCTAACCCTCACCTTGGACTAACAACTTCAGCTAATGCCAATAAACATTAGCAAGAGATGGAGGAAGGAAATATTTTCTTTCAATAATGGTGATGAAAGCTGTGAGAGGAGATGAGGAGAACATCGGAGTTCAGTTTAATTTCTCTATGACTGACGCAAGAGGATGGAACTTGGGCCAAACATTGTATGCATCACTTTCTTGCTAACCTTGTAGCTTCTGGTATATCAGAAGATCTTTCTGTTAATTCCGGAAGGGACAGCTTTAAGGGTCCCCCCATGGCATCATCGTAAAATTTCTCTCTGACAAGACAGACCCTTACATCAATACAGAAAAGGAGGACAGTTTGTTAAAGAAGAACCCTGACTTTCAAGGAATGAAAGTGGGAATATTTATATTACTTTACTGTGGCTTTCTTTTCTTTTAAAGCCAGACTGCTTTTTAACCAGCAGTTTTCTTTTTCAGACAAAGTTTGTGGTTTTGAGTGCATCTAATGGAAGTCTTTTATTATATTCTCAATTATCATTCTCAGTTTTTCAGTTTAATTGTTTTTCTTAATCTCATTTTGATTTTGGCTTGTAAAACTGGCTCATTAAGCACCAATTGAAACATATTGTTTTTCAGTATTGAAAATGGATTTTTGAGCTAGGGGACTCTAATGTAATTTGTAGAAATTCTAAGGCTATTTCAGTACTAGAGGTTTGAGTATGCACTTCTTTTTGTAGGTATTTACTCCTGATCTTAGTGCTCAAGGTTCTTGTAGCAAGAACTAGTGATAAACTTCTTCTGCTTCCATTTGTAGAGCTTTGTTCAAGACAGCAAGTGTCCAGACTATCAGCTCCTCAGAAACCGATTAGCTCAATTTTTTTCCTAGAGTACTGATCTTACTTCCCTTTTACCCACTTGATTCTTCCTCCAACCACTGATTAACCAACCAGTTCACTTGAAAAAATAAAATAAACAAACCAAAACTTATCACCAGATGTGATATAACTATAACATGTCATATAGCTCAGGTTGGATATTAGGAAAAAATTCTTCTCTGAAAGAGTGGTCAGGCTCTGGAATGGGCTGCCCAGTGGGGTGGTTGAGTCACTGTCCCTGGAGGTGTTCAAGAAATGTGTAGATGTTGTACTAGGGGACATGGTTCAGTGTGGCAATATTGTTGTTAGGTGGATGATTGGACTGGATGATCTTGGAGGTCTTTTCCAACCTTGGTGATTCTATGATTCTGTGATTCTATAATGGATGTTAGTAAACAGAAAATTCCAATTGTTTTTATTTATATGCTGCAATAGAATTAAAATGTATCTTCACTTTTGTTTATTGAGAAATTGATCTTTTTCTTGGCATCTTGACTCTTGTTAAGTGATTTTTGGTATCTCTTTCCTGTTTCTGCTTTTCCGTTCTGTGTTGACTTAAGGGTCTCCTTGCTAGTTTATCTTTGGTCCATCTTAACATGTGGTTTAATACATCCAAGATGTCTTAAAACTTTTTACACAACCGATGGTGCTCTTTTCTCTTTTCCTATGGGACAGGAAGGATTTCTACTATGTTCCTTTAAATACTTTCTTCTTCTATCTGTCTGCATTATCTGTAAACTTATTTGGTAATTATGAGGTCATACATGCCAGTTGGCACTATTAGCAATAGAAATTTACCTGTCAGCTCCAGAAATTTAATGCTCCACTACACCTACCTTATGTCCCTGGTCATAGGAGACCATTCATACTCCTGCTGGTTTATTTTCTATGTTGGAATCAAAAATTAATCTCAAGTCATTATAAAACATGCTAAAATTTCTGGTTGGTGTGCTCAGCAATCTATGAATGTACATTATAAATCTGCACTCCAGCTCAGATTCCTGAGATACTTTCTGCAGAGCCTAAAGCCCAGGCAAAACAACCAATTTGCCCTGTGCATCTTTTCTTTCCCTTCAAAACCCCATTAGTCAGTCAATTTACTGTGGACTAATTATCATTCAGTTGATTTCTATTGTGAGCACATCGATCACATTTAATACTTTATAAGGTAAGCAAATTAAAAGGTAATTTGGGAGTTATTTCTGAACAATGGTGTTCATTTTAAATAGGAAAATTCTGCTGCTGCGTTTAATTAGTGGCTGTTTTAAGCTCATCAGTAATCAACAGTATTGGAAAATTATTTCTGCTGATCCATATCCAAATAAAAAGTTGCATTTAACCTCTCTGTGTTAGATAAGTGCACAGATTTTATCTTAGTCTTCCATAAACCATTCAGTCTCTGAAAATTAATGGAGAGAAGCAGTCAGGTAGTTGACAGGTCACAAATACCAGCCCGTGGTGTGGGGGCTTTCGTGGTTTTGAATGAGAAATCCCACTGCTTTTCAGATCACTAAGAGGTGTTTTAACCCTAGCAATTATTTTTCTCAAACTCAATGACACCATGAAAGGAGCCAGAAACTTATTTCTTTGAACAATTATAAGCAGAAATTGCTCTTGACCTTGACATTTATAGGGCCCCAACTATCAAGGGAGTTGCAGCTAGAGGTTATATGAGTCTCCAGGGCACTCCTGCCAAAAGTTCAAAAAGATCCAAAACAGCAATAATCCATGATCTCATTGTGCATGCCTAATTGTTTTTTTCTGAGAGTCTCACATGTTTGGCAGTTAGCTTTATAACACAGAGATAGCAAGGGCTGTAAATCCCTGAGCAGCTATTACTACACAATCAAACTTCATAACTCATGTACCTCTCTCCTGGAAATATGGTAATACATAGACTGGGGGCCATGGTATTTTGTTACAAGCTGTACAACAGATAATTGAGACTCTATTTGTGAGAAATGATTAGTTAGGAAATATATCAGTATAATACCTATCAGTATATTTAGCGTAATCTTTTCCAGTTTTACTCAGTGAAGTAATTAGTTCATCCCTAAAAGGAAAAATAATAGTAATTTAAAAAATTGTTGTTCTTTCTAAACAAAATGGCAGACAGAAATCAAATTGTCCTGCTAATAAATAATTATTATAAATAGGATTAGATATGTAATTATAAATGATATGTAGAATTTTCTTATCCATATTTGAAAAAGAGAATATCAAATCTGAACAGCTGCCATGAGAAGTCTGAGAGTGATGGGGAAATGGAAACCTATCTACTGATGGGAGACTAAAGACAGAGACTGAAAGGGA
>PPHD01013314.1:0-17415 GCA_002909625.1 Bambusicola thoracicus | reverse complement strand
CCCCTGCTATGTGCAGGGTCGCCAACCAGAAGCCCAGGCTGCCCAGAGCCACATCCAGCCTGGCCTTGAATGCTTGCAGGGATGGGGCATCCACAGCCTCCTTGGGCAACCTGTGAGCAGTGCGTCACCACTCTCTGGGGGAAAAACTTCCTCCTAATATCCAACCTAAACCTCCCGTCTCAGTTTAAAACCATTCCCCCTTGTCCTATCACTATCCACCCTCATAAACAGCTGTTCCTCCTCCTGTTTATATGCTCCTTTCGAGTACTGGAAGGCCACAGTGAGGTCTCAACTTCAATGGATAAATGACTGATAAATAAGTACAAAAATATTTGGTGTATGAAACAGGCCTACAACCAAGGCTCCAAGTTCTGCTTGGCCTTCCCTCCGCGTGCGACACACTGAAATTACACAACACGAGCACTGTAAGAGCCACCAACCATGGTTCCCAAGCTGAACTCTGGTCAGGATTACCCCAGGTGGCAGAAGAATTGCCATCGCTCTTTCAGAGAATTACAAGAAGCCCTGGCTCTATCACCACCTCACTGGAGAAACAGCAAAAAATGGCCACCATTATCTCCAGGCAACAAGAATTAGGGCCAGTTTTCAGACATGTTTGGCCCACTACACACAGTCACAAACCGCCCCTACAACAGGAAAGCCACACCAAGCATTTTTGTGCATCTTCCCTCAGCAGCAAGTACATTTAGTTTAAAACAGCCCAATAAAAAGATATGTGGTAGTAGTGCCTTGTTAAAATATTGGCAATGTTTTAATAACGTATTGCCAAAGTCTTCTGGAATGTGATTTATTAAACCCAGCCAGAGTTACTATTTAAAGAAAACAGGTCATCACGAAAGATGAAAACATTTGTAATCTCAGAGTGCAAGAAACAGTTTACATCTTTATAATAAACTAGGAAAAAAGTGGAACAGCCTTTCAAAAATAGCAGTCTAAAGCAAAGCTTTTAAACCTATATTTAGATGTTCCTGGACATGTTCTCAGCTGATATAAATTCAGTTCCGTTGACTTCAACACACTTCACACAACCTGTGGTTGTGCAAATCAGCTTCCTAAAACAGCAGCTTGGTTGTGGTAAGGATTTCAGCCTTATAAATATTATTGAAATGAATGGGACTAATGTTCTTAAGTCACAAGAATGATTTGTATAATTCTATTTTCAGGATTAATGGAAATAATAATTATCAGATTTATGAATAACATTTAATAGCTCAAAAATCGGAATGGATTTTGCCACCTTTTAGATATCTGAGTATCTTTCTGAATCTTTTGTTGGCTCACCACTGCTGAGATGAAACCCAAGAAACAAGCAAGACCGTATCTGCAGTCTTTCAGCATCAGAAAAGACAAATGTTTGTACTTATCTTAAAGGCAAAGCAGAGCAATATTGAAATAGGGAACAAGAATAAAATAACTTTATCTGACAGCTTTTCAAACAATGTTTTAAATTGCCAAAGATGCTCCTTAGTGATACATGCCATTTTCTGTACTAAAATGGTATTTATAGAGGAATGCCAGTATTCAATACATACAATGTTTAAACTACATTTTTTTTGTGTTCCCTTTTATTTTTCAATTCAAAATGAAGTCTTAGCTAGACAAAAGTATAGACCATTTGCTCTCTATTGGTAGATACTTCCAATGTGCAAACGTAACTTCTGTGAAATACCTGCTGTTATTTTCAATGTGTTCTGCCAAAACAGAATCTAGTCTACGTGACTTTGTATTGCTTCAAAAACAAGCTACTACGTGTTTCTTGTATATCTGTTAAGATGCTGTTTAGAAACCCTGATCCTTTGAGTTTCCTTATACATAGTTCCACTGCATTTAAGATATGATCAACATAAACGCGGGTTAAAAATTATTTCCATAGATATGCATTCATAGTCATGACAAGAGGAGCAGGACAGTGCTAACTGTGAAGCCACAGCAGATACATACATTACAGACGCTCTATTGGATGATTGGTTCCACAATTTCATTTGTGACTCAGACTGAGACATTTAATAGATGGCATTCCTCTTGCTTCCATTTGAAATACCTTACATGAAAAATTTTAGATAATAGTGACCTTCTGAGCTTTCGAGTTACTGGAAGAAAACATATCCACTGGCTTTGTCACAGAAGAATGTCAAGTATTGACAGTAAAATATTATGCAAAAACTTCAATTTTTCATAGAATTTTTGAGAATTGCAGATCTCCAATGCCCAGAATTATTGTTTAATCCAAAGAGGAGCAGTTAAAACACAAAAATTCTAATTATAACTTCAGACATTCTGTGAAGAAAAACAAAACAAGACTATCAACTTTGTTGCCTACAGTAAATAAGTCCAGAGAACAATTTCATGGTATTTTTGGCAGAAAACAGCCTCAGCTCTCACAAATAAGACTACGTGGCTAAAATACATTGCCAGCATTTCCACACAGTTATATTTTGCTCTAGTCAGAACCTGAAACTGTGCAATCAAGGCTAAAAACCTCAGCTTACATGTTGAGATTGAAAACACACGAACACAAAAAGGTTAATCTTAACAACGGGAAAGAACCCTACCACCATCATCATATCCATTGGTTGTGACATTCCTGCCTTAGTAGGTGATGGGTATGAAGTGTGCACAGATTGTACAAAAACTGATGAGACAGAGATTTAGAAAACAAATCTTTCAGAGATGTTCTTTAGTTGTCGTTTTAACTCAGTACAACCGAATAATGAATGTTGACTTTGTCAAAGGCATATCAAATTGCTGATCAACACAAAGAACCTCACAACATACGTGGGTCGCCTGTGATAAAACCTTGCCCCTTTTGGTTGATTTTGGCCAGCACAGTGAATAATCCCCAGGACTGACTTCACACAGCACACAGACTTCATGTAGCAACACACAAACAAGTTCAAACCATCAGGACTGCAACACACACCACCTGATTTAAGCTTTCCACAATTTTCTTGTGGAAAGTGAGTTTGTGAGGAGAGGTGATGGCCTCAAGTTATGCCAGGGGAGATTCAGGTTGAGTATTATGAGAAATCTCTTCTCCAAACAGCGCTCAGCACTGCACAGCTGCCCAGGGGTGGGGTCACCATCCCTGGGGGTATTCAGAGCCCTGGGGATGTGGCACTGAGGGAGGTGGGGGGTGGGCATGGGGAGCTGAGAGGACTTCTCCAACCTTGACGATTCCTGCGATAGAATCATAGGAATAAGCTATCCTATTTGTTCCTCTGCCAACCCTGCACACCTCTGTCCCCATCCATGCAGGAGTTCTCTTCCAAGCTGCCCACCCTGGCTGTGTGTGCAGAGACAAACACCGATTTATCTCCCATCAACTTCTGTTTTCTTAGTGTAACAAGACATTTTTAGAGCCTTCTCATATGGGAATGCATGCATACGTCCTGCATGCATTCATTTTCCTATTTTTCTATTATACCTTTAGCTCCTCCTGATCCTTGCTTCATTTTGAACTTCTTCTAACGAGGCCTCATTTTTTATACAATCTCACAAACACTTCTTTAGTGAAAATACTTTGACAAAGAACATCTAGCTTTGTCAGGGCTCTATTAGATGAATGACTCAGACATTTCACATCCTAACAAGAGACTCATGTTTTTTTTCCTCCAACATGATTGCTGACCGAAGAACTCCCTACTTACAGCATAATTCCTTATTAGTCCCTCAGTTCATGACCTTGCACGCTGCATTATTAAATTTAATCCAGTTTTAATTTCTCATACTCAGAATCCCATAGTTTTTCCAATTCTTCCAAACTTCCTGAGAAGTTCCATTGCTTCCAAACGTCAGCTGCTAAGGGTCCCCTCTTGGTAACGTCTCCACTGTACATGATTTGCTAAAAGCAAGGTATTGCAAGAAAGGCATAAACAATCCCAAACGAAGAGCTCTAACACCTACTGTCAAGAAAATCAAAGAAGAGATGAGAAGCCACAGCTTCATGTGGGAACAGTGAGTCACACGGATGAGTACAAGAAACACAAGTATTTTCTCATCACTTACCAGCGCCTACTGTTTCTCAGACGCTGGTGACTCACCATTTACAAATGCAGTTTCTACCATTTTTCAATTTCACCCATTTCTACTGAAATAAATCCCATAAAACTCTGAAAAGGTGTTTTCCTCATCTCAAACAGCTCTAAAAGCAAGGATCATACTAACTACTTCAATTTACTCAAAGGCATTTAAAAGAAATACAGGCAGATTGCCTGGCTTTGTGTAAGCAACAGCACAGATACAGTCTTCAGGTTCTTTCTGAGGACAGGAAGCACCTTTGGCTCTCCCCAGGAATTCAAGAGGATATAAATGTCCCAGAGCATTGAGTTTAGGAGTAACAAGTCTGCTATAGAATCACAAAGATTGGAAAAGATCCTCTAGATCAAGTCCAACCATCAACCCATCACCACCATGTCCATTAAACAAGTCCCTAAGTGCCACATCCACACTGCACATGTATGTGTACATAGCATAAATTATATACATGTGCATATGTATACATATGCATACTAATATCCACATACGTATTTTATCTAACTGTATAAATGCATGCACACACACCCCAAATGCATAGTTGCACACAGCCTCTACGTACCACTGCTTTCTACACATGCTGGTGTAATGATTTTATAAAGGATTTTAGGCTTTACTAATTTCCTTTCCTGTTCTATGAGAGTTTTTAATTGGGCTAAATGTAGTGGTTCCTTTCAGCACCAACACAACTGAATGGGTCTTTGGTTAAAGGTGTATACGACAACCCTTATTAATAATACACGTTTCAAGCAATAATTAAACTCTTGGGAAAAAAATCAACACGGACATAAAAATATCATCTATGTTATTATAAAGTCAGTCTAATGTATCTGTCTCATACTTACAAGAGAAAAAGTAACGGTAGGATAAGCAGGTACCCACTGGTAGCACTTGCTTACAATCAATATTCTGGATTCACATTCATTCTGAACACAGAAGTCTGTGATTTTCAATCTTTCAGGTAGAGCGTCTGTGTTTGGAAGGTCTCCTCCCTAATGGAACATTTATTGAAACTAAACAGCCAGAAAATAGGCACCAGGCCTCAAACTGCCATCAGCAATGAAACAGTCCAGCCCCAAGCAGCGCAGATCAGCTCCTGCTGCATGACTTAGGGCTGACTCACCTAACGCAGAGGTTGTTTCCTACAGCGTAGGCAGCACAGCCATGACTTCAGCACTGTGAATTTTCATTCAAATCATTTTCTATAGCTTCCCAGAAACAACTAATTGGTAGGAAGAGGTACACTTTGTATAACGATGCACATTAACAAACAGAAGCACTCAGCATTTATCAAACAGTGGGAAAACATAGCAGGACTTTTTGTCATTTACACAATAACCAAAGAAAATTATTGAGTGTGCCGGGCACTGGAGGGTTGGGTTAACCCCCCAGCTGGGGAGTCATGGCCAGCCCACCGAGGGGCTCTGCTGGAGCGTCTGCACTCAGAGCCCTCCATACAGGACAGCCCCACAGTGCAGCACAGGGCGCAGAGGTTGCAGTCCCAACGCAATATTTATCCGGTAAATGGTTTCCAAACACCAACACAGACGCCACTGCCCTGATAATTAACCACCAGGTACAAAAGGCCTCATTGTGCATTCATACATGAAAACAGCACTTCAATTTATACAGGTGAGACAAAGCCATGCAGGCTGGAGCTGCAATTAAAAGTGGAAAACGGAGGAAAAGGTTACTGAGGTGCGAAAGCTGTGTATCTGCACCAAAATGGGAGTGCTGAGACAATACTGCAAGCACCTACTGCACAGTCACCGCATCAGCAGCACATTCTACACAACGTTAATCAGGAGGCTTGTTAACTCCTGGTTCACCACTGTGGTTTTTAAAGCAGCAAACTATACTTTGCAATCTGTTACCCTCCCAGCAACAGCCACCTCCGTGCTCCTACACATCAGGTTGGCAAGAGCAGCATCTCCACCTTAGTGCCACCAGACACAGCACGCAGGGACAGGGCTGGGGCTACACCCCCCCACCAACCACTCATGGGCACATATCCACACATGTGCACACATTTACGTGAGTACACATATAAGCATATGCGCTCTAATATATAACAGAATTGTGCAAGTAACTTCAATGTATTATTTCGTGCAAATTTAAGAGAAATTAAGTAGGGCCTTTTCTGTTCCACTAAACGCAACAGACAAGAAGTGCAAATGTTCTCACAGGTGTTTATAGCACCAAACCCAGAGCTGCAGGCACATCCATTGACAGCTGCTGAAAATCCCTGGACAGACTGCACAGAACAAACAACAATGGGTAATGCTGAATGGCTGACAAACAAGCAGACTATGCACTTCTGAGGAGCAGGAAGGAAAGGTGGAGGTGCTCACTGTGTGCACCCACCTTCCTCATAGTGGGTATCCACTTTCCCCACTGACTGCAGCTCTAGGATGAGGGGTGATGGCCTCACGTTGCAGAAGGGAAGGTTCAGATTAAAGACTGGGAGAAATGTCTTTTCCTAAGGAGAGCGGCTATGCACTGGCAGAGGCAGCCCAGGTGTTGGGGGGGCCACTGTCCCTGGGGGTGTTCCAGAGCTGTGGGGATGTGGCACTGAGGGTTGTGGGCAGTGGAAGCTCAGAGAGCTTTTCCAACAGTAATGTTTTTCCGGTGTTACGACCCGCTCTCCTCATTCTGGTGCATCCACCTCCCTCCATTTGTGTTCAGGACAATTTATCTTTGGTGCAAATTTGCCGTGTGCCATCTCACTGTGCACAGTCCAAATAAGGAAAACAGAACAGAGCGGTCAGCAACAAAGGGACAGAAAATATCTTCATAAATGTTTGAAAAAAGGCATAAAAAGTAATAGTACATCTTTATTTAAGTACCTCGGGTGCAAAAATCCTGCCAGAGTCTACGGAAAGGATATAAAAGGAATGCTCCGAAAGAAAGGTCACAGCAGAAGATCTAGATTAATTTGTATTCAGTTTGGGCCAGCTCCCATGCTGCAGTGCTCACCCACAGTCAGCCAGAGGGTTTGTCTCAAGCAGAAGTCAGAATAAAGCAAATAAAAAGGAACATGGCAGAATTGCTGAGAGGAGAAGGAACTCAGGTCACAAGCTTGTATCACACACGGTGCCTCAGTGCGGGGTGATGGGAGGTCTGTAAGCAATGTCACAACAACCTCTGCCTCACTCCAGGATACACTGAGGAAACCACGTATCAGTGACTGCCATCTGTACCAGGTAAATTAACAGCAGCTCTTCTAACATGAGGGATACCTGAAGAAATACGACACATTGGGGGAATTCAGCACCGTTTCTGGGGTGAGAAGGGATGACTCAGAAACTCCTGGAGCCTATCAGGAGTACAAGAGGTCTGGACAGTGAAGCCCACCAAAAGCACGTGTGGAGGTCTGTCACTGGACGTTCTGAACCCAAGCACCGGTGTGAAGAGAGAGGGTCTTCACATGCATAAATTGGAAGACAGAGGAATTTTATAGGAGTGGGAAGAGGAGCTGCCAACCGCACCCAGCTCTGGGCTCCTGCTGCTGACTTTGTGACTTGAAAAAGAACGCTGACCTACAGGAGTGTTTCAGAAACCAAGCCTTTTGGGCCTTTCCAGGAGGTGTTATCACAGCCACAAACAGGGCTGAGGGCAGCGCAAGCCCTTGGGGCACCTGTGGGACCCAAATAACCAACAGCAGCACGCTAAGGGGCTCTTCTCCCTTGGCAGCCTCCTGCCTTCCCACGTCTTCCACCCAGGCTTGACTACAACATTAACCTGCAGGATAGAAGCTGGGAATTGCAGCCCTCCACTCTGAGAAACAACTCAAACACAGAATAATTAAACACTGAAGCACAAATTGCCTCATTCAAAACCCACTGAAGCTAGCAGAAATCTCTGCACTGAACTTAATTGCTTCAGTTTGGGTGCAAAATGCCTGAAAAACATCAGTGGCAATTGGAAAACCTCACCTTCAGCTTCACATACATATTCAGCAGGGTAGCACTTACAGAGCAGAACACTACAGAGCTGTTGGGAGCTGCGCTCTATTAAGCATTGCCCTGAGCCATTACGCAGCGATATTACATGTCATTACAGCAAGAAAAGATCACCTTTACCAAACAGAATAATACAGATTATCCTGGTTGGGTCTTTGAGCCACGGATAGCACCTGCAGAGGTGGTTACATACACCAAACCTCAGAGCCTCGGTCAGAAGCTCACATATGCTCTGGAAATTTTCACAGGAATTGAAGAAAAAAAACAGATTGTTTACTGTTTTTGTTGCAAAAATTACTGTTTTGATGAGGTTTTAGAAAATATTTGCAATGTTGGCCAGAGATTCCCAGATATTTCTTAATGCCCTGAAGCTCTTGGAAACAGCTATCTTGAATAAGCATGTAAGAGAGAATAAGAAATAATTGTTTTTAGAAAGCGGTTTTGTGAAGAGCTGCAGAGTCAACATAGAAATGTTTTCAGCATTTAAGAAGCAGCAGTAAAGCCTTCTGAAGAGAAAGTACTGCTGATGGAGAACAGAAACAGCCCGTACTGCGCTCCTGCACACCGGGGCACTCCTCCGGCACACCACAACCCGGCACAGCAGCGGTAATGCAATGTTTGCTATGCCTGTCCCAGGGAAAACTCTTCAAAACATTTTATGCACAGCACTGCATCAATTTCCTATCAGGAAGTGCCAGGCAATACACTGATATGTTTGGATTTGTTTTACATGCAGAAAAATTATGCTGACCAACACAACAGTCAATGGAGGGATCTTGTTTTTCAGTGCAAGGTGTATTAAGGTGGTGACGCACTGCTCACAGGTTGCCCAAGGAGGCTGTGGATGCCCCATCCCTGCAGGCATTCAAGGCCAGGCTGGATGTGGCTCTGGGCAGCCTGGGCTGCTGGTTGGCGACCCTGCACATAGCAGGGGGTTGGAACTGATGAGCAATGTGGGCCTTTTCAACCCAGGCCATTCCATGATTAAAGAACACCACTTTGGATATCCCTACTCTGGTTAGGGAGCTTCCTTTCAACCAGCAGTTATTAGTATTTACTTCATCTGATGATTCTGTAACTAAATTTGAACGTTTGGCACTCGGTTACCATGGATACGCTTTACTAGAACCTTGACTTGTTGACTGAGTGGCAAAAATAGAGCTACAGTAAATTCAAAGCACATTTAATTGCTGTTTATGCCAAGATGCTAAATGCTTCCCTTAGAAAGTCTTCATGCACATATAGCTGTAGCACAGCACAGAGGACAGACTGCCATCTGCTTTTGGTACCTTTTCATTCCATGTGATTTAAGTTGCATTTGACATGGTAACAGCACTGAGCAGATGCTTCTTCCAACGGTCTGACAGTACACTTCCAGGTTAGTTAAGAGCAGAAGTACAACATTGAAATTAGGCATTCACCTTCTTTTTCATGCTTATTCTCATAGCAGAACCACCAAACAACTACCAACATCATTACGCTCCCCTGTTCACAGTGCACCAAACAACTTGCAGGATAAGAAGGAAAGCTCTGCAGTACACATCTGTAGACCTGCCCCATCTGTCCCAACACCAGGTTGTAAAACCCCTCTGGTTTATGGGACTGCATGTATTTCCTGACTGAGGTTGTTCTGCTGCAGGCACAGATGTGTCACATCTGGACACAGCCCAGCACCACACTCAGAACAATTCTTTCTCCCCTCTCTCTCTGTATTTTATAACACAACCGTGCTTCCTACCACCATTCTGAAGGGCAGCATTTGCACAAGCAAGACCCCTTCTTTCCAGTCTGCCTCAGCAGAGCACAGCAGAGCCTTCTGCCGCAGCAGAGCTGAGACCGACCACCCACAAGGAACGTCTCCCTTGGTTACAGCACTCAGAGCTTCCATCCTGTGGGAGCTATCAGCGTGAAGTCACTGAGCTCAGCCACCACCAGCTCAGTGCTGCTGCACCCAGCGCTACCGCACCCAGGAGGGGCTCCAGACACTGCCAGGGACGGCACCTGGGCACGGTGTGCTGCTGAAGTAAAGGAGAGCCTTCTCATTAGTAAGACTGACATAACTCCTGCCCCGCTGCCATCAGCCTCAGCGCACGCAGCCTGCAGACAGTAATGACCCCAGAGCCACAGCCCTGCTCTCTTGGCACATCAATGGGGACTGAAGGGGCTGCTTTGTTTCTCAATAAATGCAAATTGGATTCAGAGCAGAGGAAATGGGATGTTCACACACAAAAAGGTGTTTCCCACTGGTATCAGAAATACACCCTTTAACATAAAACATGACTTTTCTCTGAAGGGGTCGTGCTGAGCCTTTAGGGAAATACCCAAATGGAGCAGTGAAAACATTATGTCCCAGATAGGAAAATCGGCTTTCAGTGAATGTGAGATTGCTAAGCAGAGTGCTGAATAACATGCAGTTCAGTGTTAGTAAAGTTTCATAAGCAGAGTCTACTATCACCATTATGAGTCTCATTTACAATGGGGACATACAGCCTCCATTTGGAACAATTCCCAGAGCCATGGATATTTTTTTCATTGGTAAGGATCCTCACATAGAAAACACATAATGATGGTCTGAATACAGAAATACAAAATACAAATCCTTGCTTTGTACAGAACAGCTCCCTACATCCAGTATGGGAACCATAGACGTTTACCTTCCATTTATTTACTGCTTCATTTTCAAAATACCACCTAAATGTTGACCAAATGATAGTAGTACCAAGATAAACGCCTTTTAATAAATAGTAAAATGGACATTTCCTCAGCATTCTGACGATACAAGTTTCCAAATACTATTGTAAGCAAACAAATGCACTTCGCTTCTTCACATATCGTCCTGGGAGGTTGTTCAAGTGAGGTTACACTGCACACATTTTCAATGAATCACATTAGTTCTTCATGAGAACAGACTGTCACAGAGTCAATGACCAGGGCTATCTCATATTTGGTTTCCCAATTCTGTTTACATTTCATATTTTAGAACGTTACACTACAGGTTCGGGGTGCTGAGCTGTAGTTAGCTACTTTACAAGCGCCCATCTTCCATTATACACTTGCTTTTTGCTAAAAAAAAATAAACGTTGGTACGTTGTCTTCGAACAGGAGAAAAAATAGATCTGAACAGAAATAACATCATCAGAATGCTACCAGTAAAACTATTTTGCACGGCAGGAAATGTCAAGGTCAAAGAGAGTTACATAAATAGCCATCACTTACTTTGGTAGAGTTTTCAAGTGATTTTCCCTTAACTCCAATATTCTCAATTTGACAAGCCTAGGAATACGAGAGAAAATAATCAGTTCATCTTATGGATTAGTGCAGAAACCCACTGGAATGGTTTGAAGCTTCTCACTGCAGTAAGACGAGTTTGTGCACTACAGAATAAGAAGACGCTCAGCAACTGTGGGATTGAACTTAACATAAAATGCATTCGGAACCAAGTAGCTTTGCATTTACACAATTCTATCTTAATGTCCTTATCTGAACTCTCCTGAAAACTTCTGACATAGCTCAGTTTTTCCAAGTAATTATAAACTACTTTTATTGACAATTCCAACAAGGCAAACAGAGGAAAAGCTAACTTCTCTCAATGAAAATCTAACAAAGATCTATGAAAACATGAAAAGCAGCTGCTATACAGTTTGCAGTTCTCTCTTCCATTTGTAGCCTTGTCCTCTGCAGCTCCAAATAGGCAGATCAACATTACAGAACAGATCTCCATTTAATTTTCTGTATTTTATGCAGAAGTAGGACATATGCTCAAGTGTTGGCACAAATTAGAACCTCTATACAGCAGTACTTCACAATTCCCCGACACTGTGCCAACTCTAACCAGCAATGTTACTCGAGCCACGTGAAATGCAATGATTCTGCATCACTCGCTCATAACCCTGTTATGTCTAAACAGAGCTGTTACATCAGAGCCACGCCGTGTAAGATTTTAGGTGGATAGCACTGTTTTTAGATGTTCAGTAAGTTTATTGGTGAACTTCATGATGAGTTTCAACAACTCCATTAATACTGCCTTTTGATATTACTCTGTAGTGGAGGCCCATTAGTGCCCTAAGTGTAAGCATGTGTCTGTGAGAAAAGCTGAAACCATACAGAGCTCTAAATACTTCTCTGCCTAATACAATATCCATTTTCTGTCTCACAGAATCTCAGAATCCCCAATACTTTGTTATTCTAGAAACCCAGAGGCTTTCCCTTTTTCCTACCAAAGAGAAAAAAGAATAAAACAATTTTAAATCCTACACTTGCGCTTAGCCAGGACTAAAAGGAACACTTCTAAGTGAGAAGTGCAGAGATGTTTACATGATGCTCAGGTAGGCTCTATTCCCCACTGTGATCAGATGGCTAAATGAGACTGTAAGAGATTAACTAACATTACTGCAGCAGAGGAGACAAAGCAAGCACTGAAATCTGGAGCAGAGCAATAAGAGACACAGTTAAAGAGCTGTGTGTGGTTAGTGAACAACAGTGCAATTTCTGTGCAGTAATGTTGGAAGCTTCAGAGACATGACAAGGATTTGTAAGTGCAGGATTCCAAAGGAGCAGCATAGTAATGACAGAATAACTACCAGTACTGGAACCAATATCATTGCATTTAGAGAAAATCTGCATTTGTAGATAAATGAAGTGAGTGCTTTCTGCTAAGAGATGTAGAATGCTGGAGGTGTCCTTAAGAGGCAAAGATAAGTAGACAAAGTACCAGCAGAGCTTCAGAAGAGCATAATGAATATAACTGTTCTGTGGACAGAAAAACCACACACCTGATAAATTGCAGGGGTATTTCATGCCTCTGTGTTTCCTTGGCACTTGTACATGCTGTCTGAATTCTGAACTGCAAAAACGATCTTCAGATCTACTCTGATATTCCAAACACCCAACAACTGCAGGCAATGACAAGTTCCTTTCCTCTTTTCTCAACTGGGCGTTTTCTGAAAGTTACTGCAGTACAGCACATAGCCTGAGCTCGGGGTCAGCGACAGTTTCACCAAGTAAACGCCAACAAACTTACACTTCCTATTTCTCGGTGCCTGAGTAACATCATCTCCAACATCAATTATGCCACCTCAGTGTTGGTTTTGGAGCGCTGAGGCGATATTCCCCATGGAACAGTGACACGCACACATGGGTAGCTGGATGGACCAGGAAAGTGACTAATACTAGATGAATTCTGTAACATCACCTTTTTTTCCTCTAACCCTCTGTCTTCTGAGCTATTTGTCCCACTGGGCAATCAGAGAGCAGAAGGGCCGCTCTTTCCCTTGGCAGCACAGTGGAGATGTAAGTACCCACCGACTTGTGGTGCATTCTTCAATGGCCACATCAAATTGCCTTCACTTTGGTTTTCTGCCTTTGCCTCATGCTTACATAACACATTTTAGCTCAGCTTCTACTGCATTTATTTGTACTGCCATCCTACATCCTTTTTGCTCTGCTGTCTTTTGAACCTTTTCTCTTCTCCTGGCTTTCATATTTTTGCTCTTGTTGCTCCACCACACTCAGCCATTCCTTATCTTTCTTTCCGACTCACAACATGTTTTTCGTTCTGTTCATTCCTCGATAGGCATACACCGCATTGTTATTTCCTGCACTTGCCACAATTTAATAACACATTTGACCAAGAACAGGCCTCCTTTCTCCAATTCTTATTTCTGTCCACCTTTTCCCTAAACCAGTAAAGTGCTTCACTTCATCATACAATTCTTGCTGACATAAAATTCTCTCCTACAGCAATAATTCATCAAAATAGGGCTGAAGGGACAAAATCTGTACTTTCTGTCGTTGCTGTTTAAGAAAAATACATTACAGTTTTAAAACGGTCCTTTAAAACCTGAAGCGGGTTCATATGGAAGAGCAACGCGCTTTGATGACTAATTCTTACCTTCCAAAGTTAGCTGGGAGAAACTCCAAGAAGGCATCATTCAGATAGAGCTGGGTCAAATTTAGAAGTTGTGTGAAGCCATCTGGTAGCCTACAAAACAGTTAAAAGCTTAATGCTCACACTGAAGTTGCTATGGAAATAATAACAATGTATATTTAGAAAGAGAAAGATGACTTTCTTCCTCACCCTCTTTTTCTACCCGAATTATCAAGAATTTACTGAGCAACTTTTTATGGATATTTTTGACTGCTCTCATCTTTTCCACGTTGCTGTAACCACATGAAATTCAACTCCTTGGCACATCCCAGTTGCATCGGCCTTTTCTCCCTTTGAAGATGAGGCTTTTAAGCCAAAGGTGTATTTTCCTCCTCCCCCCTCCCTCTCTGAGATACTGAAGTTTCATTCTTTCATTTCCTTCACTCTATTTCATGTATCACAGGATTACAACAAAGACATTTGGTGACAACTACTGCAGGTTTTTGGCAGGAGTAAGGATTTCTCAAGTCCCAACCTGGAGATTATGGCACCAGAGGATGCAGCACAGCTTACTCCCAAATACATCAGTTATTAGCCCACAGGCTGCACCACCCGCTCTGCTACACCAACACATTCCTTATTCCATGGACACACACCATGCTCCCAAACAGAACAGAGATCTCTTCACAGATACATCCATCTTGGATTTCAAACAGTTGAAAAACAATTTCCATTAATTCTGTAAATAACTTGATTCTGGGCCTCCAGATTTTAGTTACTTTGCATACATTTTCTGCACTGGCAGTAATACAAACACAAGGCTCCTGATACTCACTTAGATACTGGATTGACACTGGCTTCAATAATTGTTAAACACTTACAACACTTAATATTCTCTGGAAAGTCTTGAATTCCTGAAAAATATTGAAAGAATTATTATACATATATGAAAACTGTTCAACCTGCTTTGGTCCTAAATGAGTTCACTTCATATCAGACAAGATCTAACAGTGATACACATACTTCAGTACTACAGTCCAGAAGATGCTTTAGCAGTAAATAAGTAGACCTCAGCAGGCAATATGGCTTGCAATACAAATTCTGCATTGATACCTGAGATCTTCTAGAGTTAGTGACACAATTTGTCCTGATATTTGTGCCTTTCATTTCTTTCCCAAGTGCCCATCCTTTTCTTCTTTGCCCCATCTCCAGACTTACACTGGCAATAATTTTTTCAAGAAAGCCTAAGCCTAATTTTCAAAAGAAATACACAGGTTCAAATACGCAAAGTTTTTTAAGCACATACATGTGTATTTTGGAAACACCAGCAAATTCATCGCTGGCTGTATCAATCCTGGCAGCTGTGATCTGAAGCTTTATATCCTATATTCTTAAATATATACTCTATATTCTTAAATACAGCAATACATCTGATTCACAAGAGCCCACTAAGTACTGAGCCACTTTTGGAAAGGGGAATGCTTCAGAAGTGCAATAAAACGTGGTCCTGCTCCTCTATTTGTAATGCTTATCAGTCACAACTTATCATGGTGTACTCTGCTAGAGAAGCCTCTGTTTTATTTATTCACTTCACTGAGAGAAAAGTGAGGTGGATATCCACCCACACTCGTTAAAAGCATCAGGTAAGAAAACAGAACGTAACGTAGAAAAGAAGAGTACATTTTCTAGAATACAGTTGGTGAGAATTTGATCTTCCTTGTTGTTGTTTGTTTACTCCTTACAATTCTTTAAGATACTTCTCCTTTTGATCTCTTACCGTTTTTACTGATATCAAGTTCTCTGAGATTAACTAAGCTAGCAATGGTGGTTGGCAGACTGGAGAGGTCATTGTCTGGTATGCTCAGCTTGCGTAGCGCCTGGCAGTTGAACAGTTGCTGTAACATAAAAAAGATAGTTCAGAGTGTTACAGGAAAAATCAGTTTGGAATCATCTTTATAAACAACAAATATTGCAAAACTACAGAAGAATTCAAAAATACAAAAGTATTTTGAACAGCCAGAGTTTGAGAAGCTGTTCTAAAAGACTGCTCAGCAAGACAACACAGCTTACACACGGCTGGAAGCGATTATCAGAGCAGCTGGTGAGTGGCAGAAATGCCCCAACACCATGGAGCTCTCTGCTACAAGTGCACACTCACTTTAAAAAGAACAAAACCTGCTTTTCCTTCAAGTGAATCTGTTCTCGGAAGACCAAGAGGTGGTCGCATGAGGGGAACTGTGTGAATAACAGCCGCTCGCAACACCCAGCCCTGGGACTGGACCCGAAGGGCCTTCTCAGTGAGAAACACCTCTCACAACACTTTGTGTTGGCAGTTTCGCTCTGCAGATCTCCTCTCACAAGGAATGCATTTGTTCACTTTCAGGACCTCTTCTTAAAGCACAGCATTTTGGACAGAACTGCAAAGAAAGGGCAGTACCACACTCCAGTGTTTGCCTTTGTGATTTCCAGTCATGTTGCTGCAGCCCATAGCAACGTGCAGCACAGAGGCCTGGCAGAGCTTTGGTGTGCATACACACCATACCATGCTGTTAGAGCTGCAAAATGCAACTCCAGTGCCTTTTCCCAGCTGTTCCACTGAAGCATTATCATAAAAGACAAAGGAGGCATGGAGCTTCGAGCTTGTCCCGTGATACGCTGTGCAGCCTCACCTTGCACACTGTGTGCAGTTTTGAGTGCCACAGCATAAAAAGGACATAGAACTATTAAGAAGTGTCCAAAGGAAGGCTACAAAGGAGGGGTATGGAGGGGAAGATGTGCTGGGAGCAGCTGAGGTCCCTTGGTTTGCTCAACCCAGAAAAGAGGAGGCTGAGGGGAGGCCCCATAGCAGCCTACAGCTCCTCATGGAGGATCTACAGCTCTTCATGGCAGCCCTACAGCTCCTCACAGGGTGCAGCCATCACACTGAGCCCATGTACCACCTCTGCTTCCCTCCCACTTGTGCTGACAGTGCCAAGGTGTGAGGGACAACAACGGGTGTTATCCTGCACGTCTCCACTTCCCCAAGAGACAGTGAAGTGTTGTAGCCTATAACTAAGAACTCCTCATACCTATTTTACCAACACATTAGATTTATCTTTATTAATGTTGCCCAGTCCAAGTTAAAACAGATTTTACTTTATAGTTATTCAGAGGACAGTTGCTGGGAGGAGTTTGCATCTCATCTGTGCTTTTTTGGACACTGACTGCCAGGGATTCCACCTGCATCAAAATCCATTCTCTTTTTTATGTCATTGATTCGTTTGACTCATGCAAATAGGGTCATATTTGCAGTGGCAGCTCATGATAACGAGCGCAAAGGCAAGGAAAAGAAAAGTCTTGGCTAAAGTCAGGGGGAAATAGAGACTAAGAATTGCAGAATGATACCATAAATCCTTAAAAGAGAAAAATAAAGGAAATTAGGAATAAAAAATCTTGTTCTAATGACGACAGCAGAAAGAAACCCGCATCATTATGGTGCACAAAGTATAAGATAAAAATTCAAAAATGCAATAGACAAAATGAGTTTGATATATC
>PPHD01013313.1:0-17415 GCA_002909625.1 Bambusicola thoracicus | reverse complement strand
CCACACCTTCATGCTGCTTCCTCTACAGGGTATCCTGTACCCATCCAGTTTGAGACACACAAATACAGAGTGTAGTCTGTCTGACATGCTTGCTTTAAACTAACATGTTATATCATTCTGTAAAAAGAAAACCTTATGTATTTCAACGTTTCATATACTCCACATTTCTGTCTGGTAAAACACGGTAGCTTGTATACTCCACAGCAGGTTTGTTTAGCTGAACCTTTTTATCTGCTCTTTTTTCTTGGGGTCACCTTCATAGCTGCAGAGTGTATAGCCAATCATCCAGTAAAATGAATGTTTTATGTAAATCATGTAAGATCAGCTTATTAATGGTGTCAGTGGAATGAAGAATAATCATACTTAGTATTATATGCTCACAAATAAGGATTTGGCATTGGAATACAAACATACACACATAGAGGTACGCAGAATAGTTTCTCTAAACCTTGCACATGAATCACATTATATTTGAATCTTGCAGTGTTTTAAACCATATTTGACAATACAGGAGACGGCCATTTTTCTTCTTACCTTGTGTTTTGATATATGAATGCAGCTTCTTATGTGCTGACTTCCACTAAGTTATCCAGAGATGGCAACACATCAAAGCAGTGTGTGTTCAGTGCACGAGTAATATGAGTGGATGTGTTGTATTCTTATTCCACAGCACTGCTGGGATTCAGTGTTCACTGCTATTGAAATTTGGGAATTAGTAAAGCTCTCATGCATTAGACTCAAAATCTGGATGCTAATAATCTCTATCTTGCTCATCACTGGAGCGTCTCGGCACCTGATGAATTTTTATATATCCTACAGTGCATCATAAGATGCATTATAGATGATGATCCTGCATATAAATGATCCATAAGATGATTTATATAAGATGCATTGTATTGTGTACGAAAACCAATTTTGCTCAATTTGATAAAGCACGTATATAGTTGGATTCTGTGGGTAATTCATCTATTCGTTTAAGTATCTACATACAGTGCTGCAGCTACAGGCTCTGTCATACCAGCTCCACTCTGGGAGAAAGACATTTTCAAAGGGTGAGCTAACCTCAGCAGTGAGCTCTGGCAGACCCTGGCTTTCACCACCAACTGGAGAAGGTCATGAATGCTTTGGTCAAGAGCCTCAGCAATGTAGCAGCAGTGACTGCAGTGACTGAAGTTACATGATGTAGAATCCTGTGAATAGGCAGGAAAAATTATGCTTGATCTAATCTGTAAACTGTTCTATATGCATGTGCAGGGAAAAAAAGGTCAGTGGGGACCTTCCTCGTAAGGTCAGTGGCTTTTGGGACCTTGGACCCAGAGAGAGAGAGAAGTAACTGGACTAACACGATTTGTTGTCCTCAGAGGAGTTAACAGAAACAACAGATGCTTATCTCCTCTATCTCACATCCTGAGCAGCACAGTTGTGTGGATAGTAGCTTGCTGCATATTTAAGACAAAAGTACATTTTTTATCTTCCCTCTCGATTCCCAACTGCAGGCTGGAAATTTCACTGTTATGTTTTGATCTTTCATCAGCAATGCACCGTAGCAATTAAATTCATCCCAATATATTTGCAGCAAGATTGTTTCTTGCCACTTTATCTTACTGGAGAAATACACTGCTTTTCTGGCCTTACAGAGGATTACATAAAGTAGACTGTGTGGAGTATTCTTCCTGCTCCTGAATATATACAGAGGGAAGGCGTGAGATCAGCCCGTGTCCATCTCCCTTTCCATCCCCAAAACACTAACCAGAAAAGCTGGAGTAAGGAGAGAGTTTCTGGATTATAATGTTTGGAGCAGGAGATCCTTGGTCTTGATTTGCGTTCTGCTTTGTACTTGCAGCAGAATGCAAATTCGGAACTTATCACACAGTGCAAGTGTTCTCTGTGTGCTTGGCTAGACTGTTTTCTTGATGTGCATTGAGCAAACATTTGGATGTCTTTATTCCAGCTGATACACAATTTCTGTTTCTTGTTTTCTTTTGTTTTAGGAATGTGCACATTATTTCCTTGAAGTTAAAGACAAAGATATCAAGCATGCACTGGCAGGACTCTTTGTTGAAATTCTTGTCCCTGTAGCTGCTGTGAGTTTTATTTTGGGGGTTGTTTGCATAATTTCTTTAAATTAGAGAGAACATCTTGAGAAATAGCGTTTCATTAACATGGCATTTTCTTTCAGGCTGTTAAAAATGAAGTGAATGTCCCCTGTCTGAGGAACTTTGTTGAAAGCCTGTATGATACAACACTTGAACTTTCTTCACGAAAGAAGCACTCATTGGTTAGTAACTTTAAGAAGCAGAGGCTAAAATTCACTGTCAGAAATATCCCTTTAGTATTCCCTCTTGGGAAATTCACACAACTGGTTGCAAAACTTTTTCTCTGTTTGACTTTATAGCCAATCCATTTCTGTTTGCAGGGTAGGCTGTTGTTTCTGCAACAAAAATAATCTTATTTATGTTATTCAGAATATGATCTTCATCAGTCTAAATCAGGCAGATGTTTTCAGCTTCTGGGGCTCTGACTACTAAACCGTTCAGTTTTCTCATACTTATTATGTGTAAACATTAGGAGGAGAGAAGAAAGAATAGAGTTCATTTCTTGTCAAGTGAGACATGTGGGAACAACTCTTTCACGGGGCTTAAATAATATGTTGTAAGAATGAAAATATGTGTAACACATGCCCTTTTAAATCCGTAACTTGGCTACTGTGCAGCTCTCTATTTCATTTTTTTCTTGTGAGATGAACAGTGGCGCTGCAGTGTATTTTTGGAAGCATGAGTTGATCTGAATTAACTGAAGATCTGAGTCAGTTTGACGCTGGCTGCCTTAAGCAGTTTGTCTCTCCAACTGGGTCAGCGCACGTCAGCACTGTGGTTTTAGCTAATCCATTTTGAAGCCTTGGGCCTTTCAAGTATGGAAAGTTGTCATTTGTCGTTCCTTCCTTGTTCTAGGGGAATGTCCCAAAGACTAACCTATTTCCAGGTCTTTTGGCAACTGCTGCTCACCTGTGCTAGCGAATCTCCTGAGAGGAGTGTGCTGCTGCTTACTGCCACCACTGCACTGTCTGCATCAGTTACACCAGTGATAGGGAACGGTCTAAGCATTCCCCAGGATGCAGTTCTGGTTCCGTTTGAATTAGTAGGAGGCTTGGGACAAAATTTCTCTCTGCTTGTGTTTGTGTGGCTCTACTCCACTCTGCCAAGTTAATAAAACCTTGTTGAAACTGCAGCAGGGCAAGGGCTTTGCTGTACAGTTTTCACACTAAATAGAACTTCCCCAAACTGGTGGCTGTGCTTGCCAAAGTCAATAGTACATACTTGAGAAAGGATTGCACAGCTGGGGCATAGCGTTTGATTGCTTGTCTACACATACCACACTGGGAGCTACACAGTTAAAAGTGACAAAATAGACTAGATTCTTGGGAGGGTGTGATTAGAAATACAAACATTGTGAGGAGGAGGGGAGAAGCAAACAGCCGGCAGAAATAGCTGCAGTGCATATTTTCAGACCTCAGGAAGAAAATGCGCTCTTCGGATTCTGAGGAGGACCTTCCTTTCTGAGATCAGTGTTTTGTGAATCAGTACATTTACTGAACAGGCAGGGTGGGGACCTCATTTTGTCTGAAAGTGTCTGGTCTGAGCTAGCTGAGGTTCTCTTGATAGTAAACAGAGAGAACTAGGAAACTCCAGGAGATGGTCTGTGTGTCTTCCATCCGAGGGCTCTGAGTTAGGATGAGTTTAACAATCTTGGTATATGTCTGAGCATTGTGATCCTGCCAAGTACTCAGCTGTTATTATCATAACGTTAATCTCGTAAGAAAATCTTTGAGAAAAGTTATCTTCTGACATATGGACTTCAGACATAAAGATTATAAGAGTAAAAATTAATGTACATTTGCCATTTGCTCAAGAAATCAGGTGAAACCTAGATATGGGCAACTTATGTTATGTATTATAGGATTTTAGAGCGTACTTAGACTTTGAGCTGTGACTAATGCTAGAGTTTTAGCATTAATTTTGCGAATCATTGGTCTTTAAAAGTTATCTTACTTTTTACTACGTTTTAAAGTCCTGATTGGCTGTGTTAGCATGAGAATTGAATCCAAAAAGTCTTGCTGAAGCAGCTACGTCAGTTTAAATTTAATAGGTACATTTTTGCCCCTTCCTACTTTCCAGTTCACAAGATGTAACCAGCAGCAGACCCAGGCATTGCCTGTAATTTAGCACACCTCAGCAGTGCATTTGACACATCTCCCAGTAAATGTCATGACTGCTGATTCTGAGAAGTAATTGAGTACTCAGAAATCCCAAAAACTGTGTCGGTCCTGCTGTTTTTATAATAAGGTGTGGATGTTACCATGCTATCATTTGTCATTTAATTGACAGAAATTAACCTTGTCAGGCTTTAAAACTATGTCCCATCTTTGGGTTTATGATTGTGTTGTACGTAGGCATTTGATTGGTTTTGATGCATTCATAAAACATATCTGTAACAGCTTTAGAGAAATGTTCATTTTTAACTTGTGCTGGTTAACAATGTGCTTTGTTGACTAATGTTGCACGAAATGGTAGAGTTAGAACTTCTAAATTTGCAGTAGCTCTTTTAAATCATTTTTATATTTTGTAGACATGTGAATAATATGGTATCACCATCCATTTCCTGTTTAGGCTTTGTACCCTTTGGTAACATGCCTACTTTGTGTCAGTCAGAAGCAGTTCTTTTTAAACAGATGGCATATTTTCCTCAACAACTGCCTGTCCAATCTCAAGGTTAGTATCTTCTGTTTTTAACTACCGTATTAAAACTTAATTAATTATATTTGATGATATGTTGTAAATCCATTTTAGGTAATCATGCTGGATTATTGCCATTAGCTGATCCATACATAGTTTTATGCACTGATAGTACATAGTTAGCTATATGCATTTTGTTGGTAACAATTAAGTATACTTCTGCCTAGTTCAATCTCCTCCTGTCTTCCTTACTCAAATGAAGCCTGAGTCAAATAGCTGTGACACAGGCGGTGTTATTGCTGAAAGTAGCTTGAGTGACTTAACAAAGCTGACCCAGTATTAACTTGCTTTTTTCACAAAGATGTTCTCAAACCTATTACTTCCACAGTAACTAACGTGCCATTCTGCACTTGAAGTGGATCCAAACGAAAGTATGGTCCCAACCCTACCTAAGCAGTGTAGTGGTTAGCTGAAATGAAGGGCCTCTTTCCTACCACTTGCTGAACCATTGGTTTGGAGACCTCTGTAGAAGACACAGATAGAATATATAACCTGGAGGCAGATGGTGGAGGGGATCTCAATTAATTGGATGTTTAAATGGAAAAGTGCGTATCAGCAAAGAGTCAGAAATCATATACTATTTCAAAAGTTTCCAAAAATAAATAGCAATCCAGACAGATAATCCAATGGAATCTAATTCATTACAGATGCAACATTATCTAGGCCACCCTAAGAATTCACAGATTTTTGGCCTCTTTTGAATATCTGCTATGTCCTTCATACCAGGTCTGCATCAAAGAACACCTTTTGTACTGACAGAACCAACTAAGGACAGCGTTTTCTTTTCAGAGTCAAATTGAGTTGGTTTTCAAATAGATAT
This sequence comes from Bambusicola thoracicus, assembly GCA_002909625.1. Lineage (NCBI taxonomy): Eukaryota > Metazoa > Chordata > Aves > Galliformes > Phasianidae > Bambusicola > Bambusicola thoracicus. Next base: position 11,802 of record PPHD01013313.1, on the reverse strand, counting down.
TTTAAATTGTAATCTGTATTTAATTCACACTAACTTGATATTTTGCTTTTCTGACAGCTTATGTAACACTGGGAGAGGTAGGTCAAATGCATAGATATCCTGCGGCTACAGGGATGAGGGTACTGGGCAGCTGTGGGGCAATATCTTTTCATAACATCGCGGTAAAAACTCTGAATCATGGCATCCACTAAGTGCAGAACTTCCTCTCTAGTTTTATTTTTTTTTCTATAACTTTATTTTTTTTTCTAGAATAAAGACCCCAAAATGGCTCGAGTTGCACTGGAATCACTGTACAGACTACTGTGGGTTTACATGATCAGAATTAAATGTGAAAGCAATACAGCTACCCAAAGGTAAGGCGCTGTATTTTTTACGATAATCAGGACTTGCAGAGCAGATCTTGCCAAAGAAGAGATGTTACGGTTCTCCTGAACTCCTTTGGCTTAAACCTATTCATGCTGTTAAAAACAAAAAACAAAAACAAAAAAAAAAAAACAGCACTGAAAAGTACACAATAAAATACTCCTTTTTTCGTCCCTGTGAATTATTTGCCCACCTTGTGGAAGAACTAAAAATCACTCTTTGCCTCGTTAAATTTAGAAGCAGCTTATTGTTAGTCACAGTATAGTAGTGAAATAAAATAATTGCACTGAATTTTTTAGCAAAGGATTGAAACAAATTATGCCATTACTTTTTTATATAAAAAAATACTTTCTTAACTTTCTAAGTGGTGTTGGATTTACAACTTATATTTCATAACAATTGAAGGTCTGCAAGGACCAGAACTGTCTCATGCTTTTTTCTTTCTTTTACAGTCGACTTATTACAATTGTCACAACACTTTTCCCCAAAGGGTCCCGAGGTGTTGTGCCAAGAGATATGCCTCTGAATATCTTTGTGAAGATAATACAGTTTATTGCACAGGTATGGGAGATCCATGTGTGTAGGTTTCCACTTAATGAATAACTTTCTTTCCCAATAACAAATAAAGAAATTTCTATTTTCTGATTTTTTTGCAGTACCATTCTTAATATCATTCATCCAGGTAATGATAATATTATATGTAGGTCACTCCAAAAGTAATGCCTCCTATTTATTTCCATGGAAACTATGACAGATACAAAGAGGCTAATAATAGAGTTTGACTGAGCAAATTCTTCACAACAAAAAACTGTTTTTCAACATAGTCACAATCATTAGGTACACATTTTCAGCAGGAATGAACAAGAATCCTTGTAACAATCTTCACTGGTGGAGGTGACCCATTGTCGCCTCAGCTGAAACGCACCACCCACTGTCTCAGTGTGCTCACACTGACTGTTTGGTCTCCATAAACATTCAGCAAGTATTGATGAATGTCAATGGGTGCAGTTTTTTCTGCATGGAGGAATTCAGTGGCACATTTCCTTCATATGCACTTCCATGTCAGATGCCGTTTTGTCAGACTGCCCCTCTGCTGCCATCTGTCACACAGCAACAAAATGTAATAGAATATTTATGGGAACCTTCAACCTCTACCGCCATACCACCAACATCCACCCATGATGTCACAGACCAACACAGTAGGAGGCATTACTTTCGGAGCAATCCTCATAGATTGAACTGAGACAGTCTCTTTTGAAGCAAGTTTTTTGTTATCTTTGTTCCACTGAAAATAGATAAAATTGTTTTCAGTTCAGCTCAGGTGTATTTCTTATCAGTTTTTGAAATTGCCAGCTAGACAGAAAATGCATTAATTGATCACCTCTGACTGTTGATAAAACTTGAAATAATCAATAGTATTTTGTGCTGATACCGAGTAAGTCCTACTAATCTTTACAAATAAGTTGTTCTGCTTTGAAGAAGGTAAGTTAAAGGAAAAGCACATTCAGTACATAGATAACACATCCAGTTTTCATCAGTTCAAATGGGAATTGCTAAAACACACTAACCTTCAGTTTCTTCTCTTTTATTACTTAAATAATTCAGAAAACATTCACATTGAGCAAAGAACTTAAGCACGTGCTTAAAGTCTCTGTATAGAAGTGAATACAACAGATGCTTAAAATCTTCCCTGAACTATGCCATCTGTGAATAATCTGCTTTTATATAAAATACTGTGTTAGTACCATAATTACTGCAGTTTAAATGAAATAATTAAAAGCCTCATTTCCAAAATGGCTCATTTTGTATGTAAATGTTATAAATTAAGCAGGCTGGATTTTGTCGTTTGTCAACATACAGCAGTGGTGAAAGCTTAGATCTGATGATGTGTTCAGCATACTTCTAAAACTCTGTTTTTCTGAACATTTAAATAAATCCTGATTAAACTAGTTTTCAAGATTATGTTGCCTTGAAATAAGTAGCAGAAGTGAGAAGTTTAATGATTTGCAATATTTTTACTATTTTAGGAACGTTTAGATTTTGCAATGAAAGAAATTATCTTTGATTTCCTTTGTGTTGGAAAACCTGCAAAAGCTTTCAGTCTCAACCCTGAGGTATGGCATGCATCTGCATTTATCTTTTTTAGTTTATAAGTATTATACTGTGATACATTTGCTTTCTGCTTACATTCTAAGCATGTTTTTGCCGTTGTCCACTTCCCAAGCAATATCTTGAAATTGATTTATTGATGAAATGCTTCTGTGGACTGATCTCTGAAATGCCGCATTGTTCATTCCTATCTGGTGCTTCCTCAGTGAAGGTTACAAGTGTGAAGTCATGTAAATGTGTAAAACAAAAAGGAAGAGAGAAGTAAAACTATCGGCCACGCTATTTCCTGATCACTCTGCTGATGATCTTTGTAATGCATTACAGTACTTCATTATAAAAATAAATTTTCTTCAGTGATTTCAGTGTTTGTCAAAACAGTGTTACTGAAAAAGAGTATATGGTGCAAGAAGAATTGAAGGTGGTGGCCATGTATATCTCCACTGGTGTTAGTCATGTTTCTAGTGCTTTCCTTAGGGAAAACAATCAGACATTTGAAAAAAAAAAAAAAAAAAAAAAAAAAAAAACTTGATAAAATAATGAAAAATTCTCTTGAAATTCATTTGCCTATAATTAAAAACAAAAACAAAAAAATATTTGAAAGTTAAAAATTAATACATGCACAATAAGAAGTATTTGTATTCTTCACACAAAGTATGTCCATGTTAAATTTGATACTGGCTGGAAATTCTTTCCTCAGAGAGTGATAAGGCACTGGAGCAGGTTGCCCAGAGAAGATGCAGGTGCCTCATCCCTGGAAGTGTCCAGTGCCCTGGGCAGCCTGATCTGGTGGGTGGCAACCCTGCCCACATCAGGGAGTTGGAGCTAGATAGCCTTTAAGTTTCCTTCCAGCCCAAACCATTTGAGAACACAGTGATTCTATGATACTAATCCTGTACTGTTGCACAGTCATATCTATTCACTAAAATGTTAAAATAAAATGAGCTATTTGCTAAAATCCTATTTGATTCTAAAACAGATATTTTGAAATGTGTGTTAAGCTATAATACTATCAAAACCAGTAAAAACAAGAGAGCTCTACTTATAGCACAGCTTTCATCTTTATTCAGTAGACTACAGAAGAGTCAAAAAGAGCTCCTGAGCATGCAGACCCTGCCAAGCTTGGCATCAGACTCATCTGCTGTAGTCTGATCACTGCTGAGCTGCAGATATCATTGCACATGAGCACTGCATAGGGAATAGACATGTTATTTCTTTGCATTGAGCTATCTGTGTATCAGAGGGACATAGACCTCATGAGATCTCAACATCTGAAATGTTACTGTTGATCAGCAACAACGTAAGTCCAAAGACAATGAAATCATAGGGCTAATTTTTGTTGTGCGCAGACTTCTGTGTTTTAAGAAATGATCTGTAGTCTGTGTGAATGCATTTCTGGAAGACTGTCGTTAGGACTTCTTCTCAATTTTTGGAATACAATTCTCAGAATTGAAAAACATTCTGGTGTTTCAATCAATGCAGTATAAAGACTGCAGGTTTTCATCTCAACCCCCTGGAGACATTCGCTTCACTTAGCTTCATCTTCCTGATGTTTTGGTGTTGAGCTCCATCTCAAACTTTTCACACAGTAGGGTCAATCTTGTGCCCCTTTGAGACAGTTATTCATTTTCGTGCATAATGACCATTTAGGACATTTGTGCTTAACTCTAGGTCCAGATAGGATGTATTATTAAACTCGAGGTTCAAATCCATATTTTTTTTATCCTGAAGATAAAATTATACTGTACAGATGAGAAGAATTGAAGTTTTGAGAGGAAAGAGCAACCACTCATAGTAAAGCTATAAATTCATAGTGAATTTTATGGCTATTTTTTATGACGTATGTCAGGCTAGTTGGTGTGACCAGAATACTGAAAACAGTACAACTGTGTAACAAAATTTGAAAGTGATTTAAGAATATGATTGTTTGATTGTAATACTCATTCATCTGCTGAACTTTACAGAGGATGAATATTGGTCTGAGAGCTTTCTTGGTAATTGCTGACAGCCTGCAGCAAAAAGATGGTGAACCTCCAATGCCAGTGACTGGAGCTGTCCTTCCCTCTGGAAATACTCTCAGAGTGAAGAAAACATATTTGAGCAAAACTCTTACAGAGGAGGAAGCAAAAATGATAGGTCAGTATGGAAGTTGCGCGTGAATGAATGTGAAAAATATTGTTTTTTAAGATGTTGCAGATGATAGTTAAGAATTAGTTCTTTTAGTTCTAGCTATCTGTGTTTATTCATGGGTATTCAGCCTACTAGAGACAATGCCAGTGCTCTGAAAACGTACCAGTCTTGAAGTCCAGCAAAGATTTCTTTTGTGTATCCCTGTTTTAATTGCCATGCGTATCTCACACCGAGGGAAACTTTTAAGAATGGCAGAAACTTTTAAATGTAAAACAAAGCTGAACTGAACTCTAGGGTTGAAAGTGTCCTGGGCTTCTATTGTAGTCAGTGTGGAGAATCCCATGCCAAAGGAAACTCTTGTGTATCCTGTGCTGAAGGTGTCTGCATAATAGGAAATTTGCCTACTCACCACAGTACTCCATTAAGTCCCCAAATCTATGTGAATGAAACAGAGTCTACATATTTCCACACCAGTGATAAAGATGTACTGTACCATTGCTAGACCATTGTACTATTGTCAGGAAAGTATAGAAACACAGGGCTCGTTGCTTTGGAAATGTACAGTGGACATAGTATTTAGTGCTGTTGTTAAGTCAGTTAGTCAGTTCATTTCAGTTACTCTTTGTGACAGTAACAACTGCATTTGATAATAGACATTTCAACTCTTGATTTCTCTTATTTTGTTAGTAGATTCTTTACTATGTTATGGTACAATATTCTGATTTCCACAGATAGCATTTAAGATGAACCTAAGTACTTCCTATGTTTTCTTCTGCATTCTGCTATGCCATTGAACTTGACATTTTATCAGATCTGAAAATTGATGTCATTTTGAAGTTCTAAGATAATCTTTATTAAACAGGAGAAGAATTGAGTGGAGATAGCTGACTAAAATATATTGTTTGGTGTTAATAATCTTAAATTTGATTTTAAAATTAATATTTTAGTATTTGATGAATATGGAGGAAGAGAGCATTGAGGTTTTATTTCTGAAGTATTTGATTTTCATCAACTCCTTTAAAGCCATGTGTCTATTATTGTATTTCACATAAAATAGCATGACACTTATTTCCATATGGGAGAAGTTTTAAGAGAGCTTATTCAGATTCCTTTCTTCTCTATGTTTGCTGTTTCTAAACCTTGCTACTACATCAGATCTTTTACCTCTGTTGTGAAAAGTCACAAAATATATAGTTTGGCAAACTGTGCAGTTTTATTTGTCTGTGTACAGACACATTTTTGAGCAGGTATTTTTCAATTACTCTGCTGGGAAGGATGTATTTATATCACTTGGGCTATTTTTATGTACAGTAGTTTTAGGAGAGGGTAACACATTCCATCTCTGAGTTAAGATAACTGTACTAATGGAGTATGCTGTATCATGTGTAAAACATTGTTCTTAACTCATACAACACAGCTTGACTGAGCAGCTTTCTTTTTCAAAATATACACATCTACAAATATCACAAATTATACAAAATGCATATCATTGCAGGTATGTCATTGTATTACTCTCAAGTAAGAAAAGCTGTGGACAACATACTCAGACATCTTGACAAGGAAGTGGGGCGGTGCATGATGCTAACCAACATACAGATGCTTAACAAAGAACCTGAGGACATGATCACGTGAGTGTTAAAGAACAATAAATCTCATTAAATACTGAGTTGCAATTTTAGAACTTTTGCACTGTTTCTGTCTATCTTGGGTCATCAGAGAGTCAGCAAGAAGCAGGAACAGTTAGCTTATATACACTGAAAAACTGTTTATGACAAGTTGAGCGTGCATCTCTACACCTTACAGTGTTTGGAATTGGACAGACTCTCTCAATATGGCCAAAATCTCTGTATATGTCTTAAGAATGTTTAGATGGTAGAATTTGCAGAGTCCATGGAAATCCTACCAACCCATGCATAGAACAGTTTTAAAGTATCTTTGCATCACTGAAGTTCAAAATAAATGAAAAAAAAAAAAATATCCCTGTTAATACTAAGTGATCTTTCAGATTTCTCATTACTGTGCATACCTGTAGTCAAAAGAAATGATTCCTTAAAACCCAAGTCACCTTTTCATAATAGTCTTGAACTTAAGAAGTATTCCACTGGACTGGAATCAAACCAGTGTACATCTCAGCCAGTGTTCAACAGCAGCTTTTGGCATTCTCATCTGAACTAAATAATGAGGGAAGTTTCCAGGAGAGAATTCTAGTGAGGTGGACTTTTAGTGTGATGGATGACTGGCCAAACTCAACCATCAATTTACAGCTGATATAATCTCTATGTTTTAATGCCTTTCCTTTGCCCTTGCTTGTTGCTGTGATGATCCAGATGAGATTTTAAACTCTTTGTGTCTTTAGCTTTGTCTCAGTTTATTTATATTAAATGCCAACATTACTATCTGGTAATATTTCATATTTTTCTTATAATACCTTGTACTGTATTGCTCAGTATTTGCAGTCAGTTTTCATGTTAAATGTTGGGTGTCCGAGTGTTTGGAAGGGAAGGAAAAATGAATTTTCAATCTCACGTTGTGTTTCCAGAAGATAATTAGTAGAACAGTGAGCACTTAGATGAGAACTGTACTTCATCTCAGCTGTAAATTTCCTTTCTGCAGTTTCTCAGCATCACTGAAGTGCTGTTTATTTTTAGAATCAGTGAATAATTAGACTTGTGAGTTTTAAGTTTCAGGAAGACTTTTGGTTTGGTAGCTACCTTTGCCAGACACATAAACTTTGGAAGGCTGGGGGGGGTCTACATTTAGCCATGTAAGTTATTTCATTTCTGTGCTGTAACCAGAACAGCCTTATATCCAGATGGAACGTAATTTAACTAATATATGTAAGAGAAAGGAAAAACACATTCTATCACATTTTTTCTTGTTCTTCCATGGAAAAAATAAAATCTGAGGTGTTTTGTTATCAATCTTAACCAAAACTCATGTCAACTCCTGAGCAACTTCATTAACAATCAACTTTTAAAATAACCCTTCTAAAAACTGTATTGTGCATGATAACTGAAAAAGCCAATATACTGTTTGTATGTAATTCCTCATCACTGAATTCACAGAATTTCACAGTTACCAGAATTAAATAGTTGAGTTCTTATGGGCTTTAGTACATAGATACAACACTATTAACTGGGTTTTCTTTGCACCCTCCAGTGAGATATGAATTTCATTACTGGTTATAATTACTTTCCAGTATTTAGTTAGAATAAGGTTAACACAGAAACATGTTTTTACCAGTACTTCAAAGATTTTGCTGACAGTACCTAGCTAAAATGCCCTACTGCTGCTATGGAAGCAGACTTCCAGCTGAGGACAGCTGTCGGTGTCTTCATCCAGAGCTGGATCCTGAGCCAGCTAGAGATGAGTGCAGAGCGGTGTCAGAGCCTGCTTGCCATGCGCTCTTCATGCTGTGCCTGGTAGCTCAGATAAGATGGGAACTTGAGCCTCAAACTTGGATCCTCCCCTGCTAGACTTCTGAGCGGCTGATAAGCCACAGAACACCCACAGATTTTATATTTATAAATAATTACTCACTTGCCCTCATAACTGTTTCCTCTCAGACTATTATTTTACATGCCTCAGTTTTAACTGCACAAACTGTTTACAATCTCTAGGGACTGATAATAATGAAACTCTGCGAAGTTCACTTTCCACTTCAAGTCGGCAAGAAAGACACATTTGTTTCTGTGCAGATAAAATTACTGATAGCACTTTTGTTTTTTAAAACTATAATACAGTATTTTGCAGTAGTGATTAGTGTAACTCCTGTTCACATCAGTGACAGTAGTTCAAAGGGATTTCTTTATAACAAAGCTGTCAATAGGGATGTTGTGTTTTACACTTTTTCAACCCAGTTGCTGACACCTACTTTCAAGTTCTGTCCATTGGATATTTGATACAGGTATCATAAAACAGAGACAGTTCATTGTGAAAACTGTTTCCCCATATTGTACAATTTAAATTAATCTATTAAAGACATATTACCATACCATTTTGTTAAGATAATACATATCCAAGCTGGTAAGTATATAGGAGTGTTAAGAGAAAGAATGGTATTCAAATGACAGGACAAAACTGTCTTTAGCCTTTGAGTTAAGTAGGCCTAGTGTCACTTTATGCCTTTTCTGTACCTACTATTTCAGTAAATAATCAGAGGTACACTACACATCTTATTTTAGATTTGTGGGATGACATCGCCTTCAGGCTTTCTCTGGGGCTGAACTCAAAAGTTAGCTATCCAAATGCAATGTCCTCATATTGAAGGTTAATAGTGAATAGTATTGTGGGAAAAACTGTACATTTTAAAATGCTATCATGCTCTAGCTACTTCCTTTATTCTGTATAGCTGAGTAATTGATCAGCAAGGTAAAAGGAGCATGAAAAATATTCCAGGGTCTGTCACGAGAACTTCTTTAATCTTCATTCTTCAAAAAAGTTATGGGAAAGAAGTCAGGATTGCATCTATCATGAAAATAATCAGCAGCTGAAACTTGAACTACTTTTAGAAAAATTAAGGACTCTCAACCTAGTTTCTGGTTCGTACTGAACTTTAAACAGAACCACTTTCCCAGGCTGTTCAGGAACAGTTAAGCCATTTCAGAGATTAGAGCAGCCTTGGGGCTACTGTAATGTTTTAGCTGATAATGATTGCTACATAACTGCTATCTCTGCCAGAGATCAACAGAAACTCTCTGGCCTTACCTACCTCTTAAGAGCGCTTCTCTTGCAGTGTAGTTACGGATGCAGCAGGGTTCCACAGGTTCATGCCCTCTTGAGGGCAACAGTCTGTCTCTGCTGTTATTTGGCCTTCTTACGTATTCACTATTTACTTTATTCAGTTGTTGGACTTTAGCTGCACTGGGGTGGGGAACATCCCCAGCTTTTTCGTCACTGCTTGCATCATGCAAAAGCTGATCTTGATGGAGGAGTCCTCCTGTGTTGTAACTCTCTCTTGATATATCTTCCTGAGAAAAGCAGGAAGTCAATAATAGCGTACTCTTCAAGTACTGAGTAAATACTTTGTATAAATATTGTGAATGAAAAATGTCAAAATCAATTTTTTTTATTCAAGAGCAGTTTCCTTGTTTCATTGCTAGTGATTCTCTTTCTGTCCTCGTATTCTTATGAGGCCACTGGTGCTCCATTATTGTCCATCTGTTCTCTGCAAAACTGTAGGTGGATCCTTTAACATCAGTAACTATGCAGTTAAAATTCTGTTTTAAATTTCCAGTGGTGAGAGAAAACCAAAAATTGATCTGTTCAGAACATGTGTTGCTGCTATTCCTCGATTGCTTCCTGATGGAATGTCAAAACTTGAGTTGATCGACTTGCTGGCAAGGTAAGCTGTTCAATCATTAAACAACTGCTGAAGGGGAACAGAATGGAAAACTGAGTCACAGAGTGTGTGGTGCTTTCTTAGACAAAGCCATATCCATATAAAAAGTAGTCTTCTGTTAATGGATAAGGCACAGAAGTTCTAGCATCATTTTACAGCCATTGTGTTTACATTATAGACTCTTAATTTTCTAAGAGAATAAATACATCATCTAGAGCTCTTTAGCATCAGTATCTAGGTTACAAGATACTCACTATTTATTACCTTTTTTTAAACATCTCAGCATGCTAATTAACAGAAGAGAGGGATTTTTTTTTTCTGTGTAGTAGAAAAACATTAAAATGAACTTTTAGTTTTGGTTCATGATTCCCACATATTTGGTTAAACAGAATATTCTGCATGTGACATGTTTCCAAACACTTTTTAAATTAATTGATAATAATAAATAATAATAATAAATTGTTATAAAAATGTTGTTATAAGGCAGAAAGTAAAGTTTTAATTTCTTATCCTCCCTGATTGGATTTAGTTATGTATTGAATTTATACTAGGTATACTTCACTTCACTGAAGAAGGTAGTGTAGAACACATTATGGTTATTTTTCAAGACATCAGAACAGTGACTTACTGCAAATAATTACGATAACAAGTGCTGGTCAGTACAGAAAGCTCTGTGTGGTACATTTTGGTTCTAGTATACAAGTCAAAGATTTCAGCATGTGCTTGTAAGTAGATCTGGTGATAAATTAAGCCACCAGGCCCTAGCAACACATTGCTATCATGTAACTGTGGCAAAACAATATTTTCCACTCTGTTCTTGCTTTCGAAATCTTTTGAATATCTGTGAGGAATGGCAGATGTGGGAGTTGGAGGGTTATGTGCAAAAGCATTTTTTTGTACTCTGTGAACAGCCAACTCCCAGTGATGCACTAGAGCAATGAATCAATTAATTCTGCTTGTGGTAAAGAGCGCAGACAGTTAAACAAGCCAAAACTGCAGCCGAGATTAAGGGTACTGTTATCCATGGCAAGCTTGGTTTCCTTGTGTTTAAATCCAATGCTATAGATGTGTTGTTTCAAATCATTACATTATCAAATTATATAGATACATGGGGTAATGACATGAATTCCAATTAAGGAAAATGAAATGAGACGTGTTTGCCTTTAATCCAATATTTTAACCAGCTTTCTATCCTTACTAATGATCTTAACTAAGCTGGTAGAAAGCATAGATCCATTCTGCTCTTTGACCACAGAGGATTGTTAAGATCAGACCTCAAAAATAACTTCTGTAGAATTAAGAAAGTATAGACACTGATGTAAATTTCTTAATAAATCAGTGCTTCTCTCCTTATGTCTCATAATTGTCAAAATAACCACTGGCTTTCTCCTTGTTCAAACCGCAAACTTTATGCAGAGAAGACCGGTTGTGATTCTTTAGTTAGAGTCAGCATCGTAAGCATTTCGTGGACGATTACCATGCTGGAACATTGTAAGCAGTAGGTCAATTTGGTAGTCTTAGTCCTTGACTCTGAGAGGAAGTGAGACATCAAGAGGAGCTGAGAACAGCATCTCTAAGACACGCTTGGATGCAATTACATGTCCAGCCATTCTATAATAACCTTTGGGAAGTTGTTCTTATCTCTTTTGTCTACTCACACTAAAGTATTTCAAAGCCATTGGTACTGTTTTAAATCAGATTCTCAAGTACAGCAAAGGAAACAGAATTTAGGTAAACATAAATGGGTGTGTAATATGTTGGAAAAAAATTTTATCAGAAAACAAACAAGAGGCAATTTGTGGTCCAGGCAACGTATGGCATGGTACTGAAAGAAGTGGGTGACATCTCAGTATTGTGGAATA
>PPHD01013312.1:6461-17417 GCA_002909625.1 Bambusicola thoracicus | reverse complement strand
ATAAAAGAGCTAAGCAGACCTGAGAAACTACAACCGAACAGTGTCAGCAGACATGGAAGAACTGAAATATTCTGAAGATGAGACAAGATGGATGTACCAGGATCTTCTTCACCAGACTCCCACACTTGCAAGGAACACTAAGTAGGAGCTACAACGCTTCTTACCAAATTTGGAGTAGAAGTAACACTCAGGCATCTTGGTCATGTCATACTCGTGCAGAAACTCGCACTGGTCTCCCTTTTTGCATAGTCCTCGTAGCCAGTGTTTGCAAACAACAGTCTTTTCCCCACTGATGTGTCTGAATGGGCACATACCTCCTACATGAGGATGGGACAAGGAAAATGAAAGAGAAGAAGGATTAAAATCTGCAGCACAAGCAGGAACACAGTGACAGCAGTGCTTCACTTGCCTCTACAAGAGGGGTTGCAGAAGAATTCAGTTTTTCTTATGACTTCAGTTTTTAATGGCAATGACAAACAAGGACATCCAGGCAAGTCCCATTTTACCCTCTAACGAGCTGAGAGCTGTAGTCTCCAGCTCTTAATCTGAGCAACCACACCCCACACAGACAACAGCAGTTACATCCACAGCAAACCCCGCACAACTTGTGGAGTTAACCCAATATCCTTCATTTTCACCCTCTCTCTCAGCCCTCATCTTAACAAAGCCCGTGATTATCATAGGCAGTGCTAGCAAATCTAAGTCTCCTCCCCACTATATGAGCGTAAGTGTACTGGAAATACAACTTGCCTTTCCCACATGCTGCTTTTAGAAAAAATTCACAGACAGCTGCCCCTGATTCTGTGGAGAGAAGAAACATAAGAAATGTAAACAACCTTTCGTAGGAGCTTTCAAAGTATTTTCTTCCTGAAGAAACGATTAAGTCCTCAAATGCAAAAGGGAAATGGTATTTTGGTTTGAGAAATTTACATTCCTGTATGAACTCTTTGTTCAGATTTGTGGCTTTCACAAATATCTGTATTCTCCTTACTGAATACACAGCAGGGATATCTGCAAAGTTCAGAAGTTCTGTTTAGACTTTCAGGCTTAGGTTCTGCTGGCTGGGCAACCACTATTAAACCAATTGCTGTAGTGAAATGTGTTTAAAGCCCCGGCAACTCCAGTCTTGTCCTTTTTCAGCAGAACAGCCTGAACCGATCATTGCTGCATTATCCCTCGCTGACCAACAGGAATCACAGCATTCAAGGGAGCAACATGAGGTCAGCAGCATTGACACAGAACATCAGCAAACTTCAGAGTCTCCCAGGACTACTTGTACCAGTTGACAAGTTGGAGAAGATCTCTACGATGACTAAGTCCAACCAGCCCATCCTCACCAAGCCCACCAACCATGTCTTTCAGTGCCACATCTCCACGGTTCTCAAACACCTCCAGGGATGGTGACTCCGCCACCTCCCTGGGCAGCCTGTTCCAATGCATTACCACTCTTTTGGAGATGAAATGTCTTCTAAATATTCAACCCGAACCTTCCCCTGGTACAACTTGAAGCCATCACCTCTCACCCTACCACTGTTACCTGGGAGCAGAGGCCGACCCTCACTTCACCACATCCTCCTTTCAGGAGTTGTAGGGAGTGATGTGGTTTCCCCTGAGCCCCCCCCATCTCCAGACTAATCAGGAGGCCACAGGAAAGCAATCTGACACCTGACCATGAATACACCTACAGCTTCCCAGCCATCAAAACACCTCATCTACCGAAAGGGAAATAAAACAACAGCGTGGGAGAGCAGTGTTTATTCACATGAACGCCTCAACTTCGCTTCCATCCCAGCCTGGCACAAACTACGGCTATAAACACACAGCACCCGGCCCGAGACAGAACCTCGTAGGGCAGCAGGAGCCGAGGGGACACGAGGCCAGGAGGCCAGCACAGGGCCCGGGAACCCCCCCACCACCCCGGGACAGGGACAGAGGCGGCCCCGCACCCCGGGGAGGAAAGGCCGCGCCCGGCGCCCACACGCACTGTCCATGCCGGGAAAGGGCAGCGGCTGCGCCCCCAGCTGCTGCTCCACCGCCAGCTCCAGGTCGAACTTGATGTGGTCCACGCTGGCGATGAGCTCCTGCATGGTGGCAGCCGGGGGGCGACGGCACCGGGTGGGAAGGGGGGGAATGGTGGGGGCCGGCTGTGGCCAGGCCCGGCCTGGCCTGGCCCGGCCCAGCCTGCTTCGCTTCGGCAGTGCCTCAAGAGTGAAGGCGGCCGCGCGCGCCCCGCGCCGCGCCGCCCGCCTGTCCCGGAGGATGCCGGGAGACCACCTCCGGCTCCGGCCGCCCGGCAGGCAGCGCGCCCGCGCGGCTCTCCGCCAATCGGGTGGCGGCGTGGAGCTCTGGGCACGCCTCTTCCGGCCGCGCAGGCGCCCTGGCGCTACGGTGGCCGCGAGGGGGCGGTGCCGCGTCACCGGCGGGTTCCGCCGCGCTCCCGCTATGAGGCCCGCACGGCTCCTCCTCCTCCTCCCGCCCCTCGCCTGGCGGTGTTGCTGGGCCGCTGCTCAGCCGTCCCTCCGCCCGCTCCGGTCCCCTAGGCCGAGCCTCCCGCCGCTTCGTGGCCTGAGGGAGCCGAGCTCGTCGCGGTTGCCGTCTGAGGCGTGCGGTGTGGATGGGAAGGAAGGCGAAACGGGAGGCCGCGCCGGAGCAGCGGGCGGTGAGGAGGAAGATGATGATGAGGGTGTGGAGTTCGGGACGCTGTCTACCAAGTTCTCATCTAGGAAATATTACCACAAAACCACGTCCGTGTTTCGGAACTTAAAGCTTGAAGAGGATGGGGAGGAAGAAGGGGAAAGGAGGCTGTGGCGTGGCCCCAGGAACACCCCGTACTGGTACTTCTTGAGGTGCAAGGCCCTCATCAAGGAGGACAAGGTCTGCTCTTTGCTTATTTGGGTTTTAATAACGTTTGGTCCTTGTGAGTGAACGCTTTTGTGTCAGGATTAGAACGGTTCACTTGGGAGGGGCTTGCAGAGCTCATCGAGTCCCTCATCCCAACTGTCTCAGGGCTGGACTGAGGTTAAAGCTGTGACTGGAAGATGTGTTCTGATGCTGTGCGTAGCAGCTGGGTTGAGGTGCTGGGCAGATCCTCCCCCCTTCCTGCTCCTGCCTCCCCTTTATCGTTGACTCTCTGTGCTCAGCACTGTTGAGGCCACACCTCAAGTACTGTGTTCAGTTTTGAACCAATCACTATAAAAAAAGACTTGGAGGCCCTGGAGCGTGTCCAAAGAAGGGCAGTGAAGCTGTGAGGGGTTTGGAGCACAAGTCTTCTGGAGAGCAGTTCAGGAAACTGGAGTTGTTCAGTCTGGAGGAAAAGGGACTCTGAGGAGACCTCATTGCTTTTTGCTCCCTGAAAGGAGGTTGTAGTGAGGTGGGGGCTGGCCTCTGCTCCCAGGTAACAGTGATAGGATGAGAGGTGATGGCCTCAAGTTGTGCCAGGGGAGGTTCAGGTTGGATATTAGGAAACATATCTCCCTGGAAAAAGTGTTAATGTGTTGGAACAGCCTGCCCAGGGAGGTGGTGGAGTCACCGTCCCTGGAGGTGTTTCAGAACCATGGAAATGTGGCACTGAGGGACTGACAGATAGGATTCAATGATCTTTAGAGGTCTTTTCCAACTCTAATGATTCTACTCTCCTACGTGCTTCATTATCATCTTTATTAAAAGAAGGGAAAACAAGAATTTACGAGGAATTCTGTGCTCAGTAGGATTTCTGACTACAGCTGAGACTATTCATCTCCACTGTAGCTGATTCTCTTGTTGCTTTATAATGGATTTTCCTTTTCTCTGTAGTTGGCAGAGGCCCTGGAGCTGTTTGAAGTGCAGATGCTGAAGGAAGAGCGAGTAAAGCCAGAAGAAAGCAATTACACTGTTCTAATTGGCGGCTGTGGCAGGGCTGGCTACGTGAAAAAGGCATTCAGACTCTACAATGACGTAGGTTTACATTCTCTCTTCTCTCAAGCCTTCATTAAGTTCTCTCAGCTAAATCTGTTTCTAGCATTTGGTGGTGTTATTTTCTCTCTAAAATGCCTTTGAGCTAGTGTTTACCTTTTCTTAGCCCGAAGCTCTTAAAAACCAAATTATGAAATAACTCTTTTCCTAAAAGTTAGTTCCATGTCTTCTCTTCTCTTAGATGAAAAAGCGTGGCTTAACTCCTACTGAACCCACGTACACAGCGCTGTTCAATGCCTGTGCTGAATCACCATGGAAAGACTCAGGCCTGCAGAGCGCTCTCAAACTACGGCAGCAGCTGAAGGACAAAAGCCAGGAGTTGAACCTGATCAGTTACCATGCACTGCTGAAAGTCTGTGCCCTGTGCTCAGATCTCAGGATGTGTTTTGATGTACTGAAGGTAAATACGTGACTTTTCTTTTATCGAGTGCATTCTGCTCTAATTAAAGCTCTTGGAAGTTGCAGTATTGCATTATCACATTGGAGTCATTTTTTTCAGTGATAATTACTGACCAGGTGTTTATATTTCATTGACCTTTGATCTCATTCAATTAAATTATCTTGTTACTTACCAAGTCGAAGTGCATAAAATGAGGCAGCTATGGGCATCAACAACTGCGACAGACTGTTTGAGTACCTGGGAAGTCTAATGCTCTCTCTCCTGGCTTTTTAGGAAATGGTGCACAAGGGCCATGTTCCTACAGCTGAGACCTTCAGCTTCCTTCTAATGAGCTGCATAAAGGACAGTGAAAGTGGCTTCCGATATGCCTTACAGGTTTGTCTTTATGTACTAAATGGCAACGAAAAGGCACTTTAGTACTATCACTTGTCAGTGAAATGTACAGAGGGCAGCGATTTCACAGAGCTGATGAAATGAGGTGCTCAGCTCCTCCTGGGGCAAGTTTTACAAATCAGATATCCTTCAGGACATTGTGTAAGCTGTTGGAGAACCCTAGAGAACCTCACAGGGCTGTACTAGCTTGAGGTGGCTGTTCACTGCCCACTGGCATCTCATCTCATCATGCTATAAACTTCCTTTTCTGCAGGTAGATAATGTAAGAGTATGCACTGTAAGCATGCTTACATTCTGCTAGTAATGCTCCCGTTATTTGCTGTTACATATGTTTGATGTTTCTTTTTCCCTCTTCAGGTTTGGAAGCAAATGACTAAGTTGGGAATAAAGGCTGATAGCTACAGTTACAATTTGATGCTGCGTGCTGCAAGAGACTGTGGAATAGGTGATCCAGCTGTGGCTTCTAAAGTATTGCTGAGACCCACTGATGAGAACTCACCTCAACTAAGGCTTGCACCTGGCAGGCAGAAGGTGAAAAATCAGAGAAAGAAGGAAGAAGAGGCTGAACCAACTGTCCAGCTGGATGTGGAAGCCATGGAAAAGCAGTTATTCTTGGAAAGTTCAACGCAGCCTGAAGAACTGATTATGCAACAAAACAAAGATGTGAATCAGGCTGAAATTAAACCAGTACCAACTGGTCTTGACAGCCCTAATGTAAGTCACAGCAGGAGTGGAGCACTGATGAGGAGAGGCCAAGATGAGACACAGCAGGAACAAGCATATCTAAGCCAGAAGCTGCATTTCTGCAACCTGCCCAACCTGCTGGATTCACAGATAACTAATGCAGACGTGGTTTCCTTGGGGATGGTATCCACACCATCTGACAGACTGTCTTTGATGGGAGATGTGGAGGGTTTCTTGAATAAAATGAAAAAGGACAATGCAGAACCTGACATTAAAACATTTACTTTACTGGCGGAGCTGGTGGAACCCCAGAGCCCATCAGAATCCTCTTTGCTGGCACTCCTTGATGAACATAAAGTGAAAGTAGATGTGACGTTCTTTAACACTTTAATAAGGAAGAAAAGTAAATGTGGAGACCTAGAAGGAGCAAAGGTGAGGAGCTCAGAACCAGCCCTGCTGCTGCCTTTTAGTCCCAGGCCTTCAGTGGTGCCTGTGTTTCATTGTGAGACTTGTTTCTCTGTCCTCGAGGGAAACTGAGAATCTTGCACTGTTTTTCACTAAGTAGCACTGTGGTGGAACTTCTTGGAAATTGATGCCAACGTTTTATCTTACAGAGCCTTCTGCCAGCTCTTGCAAAGAGGAGAATATCGCCTAACCTCCAGACATTTTGCAGCTTAGCAATTGCTTGCCACCAAAAGAAAGATGGACTGCAGTTACTCTCAGATTTGAAGGTAATAGGAATAAATAACAAATCCCTGCTTAGTGTTCAAACTGCAGGAAGAGGAAAGGCCAGTGAAGCATTAATGCTTCCCAAAAGACCTGCTGAGGTTTCTGTGGTGAGTTCTCATTCCCTAAAAATGCAATTGTAGAGCAGCTGCTGGCAGCTTGGGTGCTCTGTCCTATGGGTATGTGGGGATAGGAAAAAGGTCATGGGAAAAGTTGGCTGGCACTGTAGGAAGCTGCTGTGCAGGCCGTTCTGGAAGTCCTGTGCTAATTGGCAGCTTAATCACCCTTGTTGTTTCAGAGGTCTGGAGTAACTCCCAACAAGTTCATCTACAGTGCCCTTATTTCTGCTGCCGTGAGGCAGCTGGATTACAGCTACCTCACAGAGATCCTGCGAGACATGAGGAATAACGAAGTACCCCCCAATGAAGTTATCATACGCCAGCTGGAATTTGCAGCACAGTACCCTCCAAAGTTTGACCGGGTGAGTAGCCATGACTGGTTGCAGGGTGAAGAATGCCAGCATGGGAGGGGAAGGGTGAACGGCCGCCCTAGTCTTTTTTTCCTGTTGCATTGACTGATGGTTCCTCAATAGCTATTTATTAAATAGCAGCTTGTAGCTACTACATGCTGGTATTACATGAACTCTGTTCTAAGAGAAGCTTGTTTTGTTGGACTTTTATTTGCAGTATAAGTCAAAGAACCCATACTTGGAGAAAGTTGATGGTTTCCGTGGCTACTACTACCGGTGGTTAAAGGTAATGGCAGGAGAGGAGACCCCCCACCCCTGGGAAAAATACAGAACAGCTAAACGTTCCACAGATGAAACTAAAGAAGAGGCTGTGCAGGGGCAGGTAGGACATGATGCTCCAGCTGATCGCTGAGTCCAGCATACTGCATGTGCTGGAAGAACTTGGACTTTGCTCCCTTAAACTGCCTCCTTGTAGTAAAGCTGTGTTGTAGTTCCAGGAACTCAAGTTCTTGTGATATCTACTAAATAAAATATTTGTCCTGTTTTAAGGAGAAGCAAATATACTGTCAATGAATTTCCTTAAGCTGCAGAGAATTACATGGGCTGTAGTAGCAAACTCTGTACTAAACAAATCTTGTGACAAGGGAGAAATAAATTCAAATTCCCTTACTTGAGGAAAAAATTGATAGGATTTTGCTAAGCATACAGAATGTCTCTTGGGAGATAAAGCCACCTTAAAAACCAAATGCTTTCACAACAGGGGTACAGTTTTGCCAAAAGATTGGTCCACTCTCTCAGGAAGGCAGTCTTTATTTTAAAATAAGCGGCTACACAAAAAGCTACTCCAAAACTACATCCTTGTATGTATGATCCAGGTGAATTTGCCATTTTAATTGCAATACAGAAATATCCAATCACGCAGCAGGTAGCTGTAATTGCACTCACAGTCCAGTGTGTTGGATGGTATCATCACACAGAGTTCAAAAGGTAGTCTGTCTGTTTCACCCAGAACAGCCTCTGCATCCACAGTGAGTGCATTCAATGATTCTCCCCTGGAAAAGAAACATGACAGGGATACTTCAGACAAGCTACTGGGAGCAGGCAGGCCAGCAGGCATAAACCTCAAAGAAGAGGCTGCCTTTTGGAAGAAGCCCTTCCATGCAGAATCTATGGTCTAGGTTTTTTTTGTTGTTGTTTCCAGTACATTAACAACTGTAAACAACTGCATGCCAAAGCCAACAGTTACTTGAAAAGCAACTAGATGTTAATTACTAGCAAAAGGCAGAAAGCGTTAGAACTGAAGATGCTTCCAGGAAGAAAAACACCACCTCCTCTGCTGTCCCTGACCTGTGTGAAGCTAGAGTGGCTATTGCAAAGGTCCAGACAGAAGGGCAGGAACAAGCTGAAAATTCTTACCACTTCCAGTTTGCTTTTGGGCACTCTACAGATACAGTTGGTTCCGAAGTTGGTGTCCCGCGTCTGGATGCACCGCAGGCAGCAGAGGTTCTCATAACCCTGTTTCTTCCACTTTGCAATCAGGTTTTTGTCAGCATACCCTTCCTTGATGCAGTATTCATAAAGCTCTGTAGAAGAGCAGACACCACACGTGGCTCCCATTAGATGTTCAGATGACTCAGTATAAGGATTTTCTAGCTGTACTGACTCTCTGTTAGAGCTGCACGGATGTCAGCCTTCCTTCCACCCTCCCTACCCAGAATGCTAATCCCTCTCTTCAGCACCCCAGTTCGCATGCCTCTGCAGGCAGACATCTCACTGTCCTGTTTTTCCCTTATTCAGTGCCAACCAATTGGTTTTTCTTACCTCTGCTGATAGCTTTTCTTTTATAGAAGAGATCGAAGATGTAACGTGTTTTTTGATGGTGAATTCTGAAGATAGGCCAAAGGGATTCCACTTTCCTCTTCCCTTCATGAGGCTCAGTCTCCGCTGGAAGGGAATACAAACATCACATTTCAGCCAGTTCTCCTAGGCTGCCAATTTACTCCCTCAGTCACTTTAGAATAAACTGTTCTAAGAACATTCCTAAGTTTAATAGATTACGGAGTTAAGAGCAGGATCTCAGGGAGAAGAATGTGATGTGGTTCCTTGAGGAAATGAAAACAGAAGAATGCCAAGGATGATGTGACCTCCCCTGGGATGGAAGGTGATTTTGTGTATGCCTCAGCTCGTCATACCAGTGTGGACAGGAACTACCAGTCCATCCACACATGCCAATGAGCTTCAGTCAGCTTGGCCACGGAGTGCCCCAGAACACCTGTACCCCACTGCTGCAGGCACAGATATAACAAATGCCACTTTATATTCACAGAAGTCCCAAAGCTCGTTTGGAGGTGTCCACCCCTGACAGCACCCAGCTCTGCTGTGTACCTTCTCTCATCTTCTGATCCAGCTCATCCAGCGTGGGCTCGATCAGCTCCCAGCCATCTGGGGGCGGCTTCCTGCTCCGCTTCACTTTGGGCATCGCCTTGGAAACGAAGGAGCTTTACAAGGAGGTAGCTGGACGCCTCAAAGTCCTGGAAAACACCAGGAAAAAGGAAATGAAAACAGTTGTTCGGGACATCTCTCCTAAGATTCCCGTGCCCCTTCCCCATTTTCTGCTCAGATGTAAAAACGTGCTTTATCGATGCCCAACCTCACGCAACGCAACCCTCAGGCCAGGGTGAGCCCCCGCAGTGAACGCTGAACCACCCACTGCACCGTGCCCCACCACAGATCCCCCTCAACTTCCGCCAGCCCCAACCAGCCCTGGCAGACGGCCGCCAGCCTCCGTAGAGTCCTCCCGAAAGGCGCGGAGCGGCTCAGGCTGTGCCGGCGGCAAAAGAACAGGAGAGGGGGGCTCGGAAGGCGCAGGCCCCGCTCACCCGCCCACCGCCGCAGTCCCCCGTCGCACCGCCTCTGACGTCACGCGGGGCCTCCCGGCAGCGCGCCCTGCCCGCCCCGCTGAGGTGTGCACGGCGCTGCCTGGTGGAAAAAAAACCCTCCCCGCCCCGCTGCCCTCACCTCCTCCTCCTCAGCAGGGACAGAGCACAGAACGCGGTAGTGCCGGGGGGAGTACGTCCTCGCTCCCCGCTGTGGATGGGCGGCGGGGACGGCAGCAGCGGGGCAACCCCGCGGTGGGGCCTCGCGGACGGCAAGGCCTGGGCGGGCCGAGGGCAGGGGGCGGGGCGACTTCCGCTTCCGGGTCGTGGCTGGGGCCGGGGGGGGCCTCGCTGCAGCTGCTGCAACCGCCATCGCCGCGATGCCGAAAGGAGGTGGGGGCCGGGCGGGAGGCGGCGCGGCGCTCGGTACCTGGCGGGGGGCGAACGCGTCCTTCCTTACTTCAGGATGGGAGCCTCGGCCCTCCTTATCTCACGGGGGAGGATCCCGCCCCGCGTTACCTCGTGGGGCACGGAACCGATCCTCGTTGCCTCTCGAGGGGCCTCGTCCCTCGCTACATCGGCTGCGGATGGTCGGGAGGAACAGAGGTGTCCTCCTCCCCACGGCTCGGGCCTTGGGGGCCGTCTCTCCTCTCCCACCTCCGCCCGGCTTTCGGGGCTCTGTCGAGGAGGGATTTGTGCGGAGCCCCCCGCGTTGTAGCCACGCAGAGGCAGCTGCTGTGCCCCCTGGCCGAGCTTTGGGGCTCTATCCGAGCCCCCGGGGCTCCGCAGCCTGCCCGGCTCGGCGCTCTCACGGCAGCGGCCGGGCAGGAGCAGCCCCACGAGGCAGCGGGGCGGGGGGTGGGCCCGGCAACGGGGGGGCTCCGAGCGCTGCTCCTTTCTTGTGGCTCCGCGGAGCGGGTACCGACTTGTTCGTGTGATTAAGGAGATGGAATGAGGGAATGACACCGTCAGGTCTGAGCTGGATCCACCCAGAACCTTCTCTAGATGCACCATCTGCATAATTGGCTCCTGGGTGAGCGTTTATGAAATCCCAAGCATATACATGAATGTGAGCCCGGCCTCATCCGTCTTCTCTGTAGTTTTCGCCAATTAATTTCATTAGCATTTCCCAGGCTTTAGTTTCATGAAAACTGCTTCCCTCTTTATTTTGCATTCTTAGGAGATGGATCTGAAGCTCTCCTGTATTTCTGTGAAGGCAAATGGCCGGGGTGGGTTTTACCCCTGGTTACCGCATGTAAACGCTGTGTAACTGAGCTCCTTCTGCTCTCTGTTTCATTGTAGACTTCAAAGTGATTCTTTCCAACCTTTCTCTTCTTGGGAAAAGAGGGATCTTTGCTTCTTCCCATCCAAAAAATTAGGAGGAGTTATTGTAATTATATCGTTGAGAGCACAGAAGTGGACTTCTGCAGTCAATTTAATATAAAATGGGGGGGGGG
>PPHD01013311.1:0-17417 GCA_002909625.1 Bambusicola thoracicus | reverse complement strand
TGGACTGTCCCTTTATTCACACCTTCCTATGCATATTGGAACTCAATTTCCCACAAACACTCTACCACTTTAGGTAACGGTGGAAGTCTGTTTTCAGGTGGAATGATGGGAAGGCACAGTTGACCAAAGCAACAAGTCCAGCATTGATTTTTACTGCCTTAGCGTGTGTGGGCAGTTGGATGCAATGGTCAATTTGCAGCAGGAAAGACCAGCCCTTACATAAGATGAATAAGTGGACATCTGGAAGCACTTGAGCACTCTTTCGTACTTCTAATAAAAATCAGTGAAGCATAGGACAGCTGAGGGATGTGTTATGAAATCATTTGTTAAATGCAGGAGAGGTGGATATAGGACTTCGAGTCATGCACACATCTCTGCAGGATTGTATTTAGAATATGCTTTGGATTTCATATCCAAAGCAAGCAGCCTTAAAACTGCCAGAGGACAACACTGGGGTAATACTATGTAGTTCTTACTTTCTGATACTATTCATTTCACGTTTATTTCTCAGGCAGTGATTGTGGAGAAGGTAACTGGTAGTATTTTCAGACTACAGTGGGATCTTATCCTGCTTCCCTAAATGCTGAGGTGGGGGTATAATGTTGGGGGTGAAAGGAGGCAGCTACTGAAGTGCTACACTGCTATTTAAAAAAAAAAGTGCAATTGTCTCTTCTTAGCAACTGCTCTTTCAGCTGCCTTCTTCCAAAGGTGGCTGTAGCTCCAGCATGTCTCTGTCCAGTGTGGTTGCTGCTGAGCTTCCTTGAGTGCACTGTGACTATTCACCATTACAACTCTGCATTCCAGTGATTCCTTTCCTAACGCCTGAAGCTAAGAGTCCAGAAGAAACATTTTCTAAAGGACATAGTTTGTGCTTTATACGTTAACACGATAAAAGAGTAAGTGCTCATTTCAGGACACTATGAATAGGCCAATCCTCTGTGTTTGTAGAGGACCTCTAGCAAAGAGCCTTACTGAAGGTGCTGCACAAAAAAAGTTGAATTCTTACCTTAGGCTCTACTTAGTGTTCTTCATTTCTTAACTTGATGTCCCCAGGTCCATATGAGTTCATTAATTGATTTTTAGCCTGTGAATTCTGCAACACTTGGCTCTGCTGGATTTAATGAGTTTCAGGGTTTTTTTTGTGTGGCTTGCCTCTAGCCTCCAGGCACCAAGGGGTTTACATGAGGGTTTTGGGACAGAGGTGCAGTAACTGTTATTGATACTGGTTTTAAGTGTATGTGAGAAACTTAATTTTTTAACTTGGATGAGTTGGAAACTCTCAGCTGAAGTGCCTCACAGCTGTTCTTGTTAAACATAAAACACATAAACATTGCATCTGTGTGTAAGGTAATTTTTTCCTAAATAATCTTAGTATCTGAATGTCAACACGTATGCTGTATAGTTGGTCGTAAAACTGAGGAAGAGCTACTGAAGCCTTGCTTTAGTGAGGTAAAGCTACTTAGGTTTAAAGCTGTCTAAAGTGATGTTTTCCATTTTTTTCTCAGGGGAAAGTCTACTACTGTCTTTTTTAACTTTTTTTTTTACAGAAAAGTTTCTGCTGTGTCCTTTTCAGGTTCATTTCTTTTTATGAGAGTCTAAACTGTTAATAGGGCAGTGGGTTTTTGTTTTTCTTTGCTGTTTTCCAGTGAAACTTAGCTAATTTATTGTATGAAATGGTGTTTTGGGTGCGTCCTGAAAAGACAGATCTGATTTTATTTCTTTGCTTTTAGTTGTTAGTCGTAAATTTCCTAGCCATTTCCCAAAGTTCAGAACCCTTCACTTTGTTTGAACGCTTTAGGGGTTCTTCTAAAAGGATTTCTGTGGCTAAACAAAGCTGAGAATTAAGAATTAAATGCAGTGGGAAGAGAAAAATAACTTGCCTGTTGGTGTGTGGGGGAAGATGTTTTTGTTTTGCTGCTAGCTTGCTTTGCCCCGCAATTTTTAATGCTTTATATTTCAGCTTTTTGAGAAGATGCCTTCAAGGGCTTTCACATGACATCCAAGTAGTGAAATTTCAAACTACTTTCATTTGGCTTTGTTGTAGTAATATCTGCTTATTCCAAATCACTATTTGTTTGTGACATATAATTGTTTTTAATATCTAATTGGTATCTCGTTTCTTTTCAGAGGTCATTCACACTAATACTAGAAGCATGGGATTGGGATAATGATACAAAATCTGGTGAGTATTTATATAAACTTGCAGTTTTCACGTATTTTTTTGTCCTGCGTTGACAGACTGGTGGGGGAGGATGGCAGGTTGTTGCCATCAGACGTCATTCCAAATCAATCTGAATGCAAGTATGCAATTTAAGTAAAGGGTATATGTAAATCACAGCAGGGAGACTTGTAGTAGCATACTTGAAAAGTTACTACCAATAAGAAAAGGAGTGGACCCTAGTAAATGGAGAATGTAATATATGACTTTCAATTTCAAGAACAGTCCAGAAGTTCTGGTAAGCCCTTTTTTCCTTAGGGGAGGCAATCTATGCTGTAGAACCCCTCTTTAAATTCTCCTTAGTTCATCCATCACTGCCTCCTGTGGTAATTGGTGATCAGATCAACATAGGTATTCTTGTTTCCCACAAGGAAAATATTCTGGATGTTTTTGAAAGTGTTGTAAATTACGGTATGATTTCGTCTGTAGTACTGAAAGTTACCTTCTTCCTGGTCTGTAAATACTAATCCTCTGTGTCAGAACAGGGGGATTGTTTTGAAGGAAAATCAGAATTACTGCCTAAATGCTTTAAAATAATTTGAAGGTGTTGGTTGCTGTATTGTTGTTTAAGTAGAATGCCAGATTGAGCCTGCTCACTGGTAATGGCTTAGAAACTTGTCTCAAAATAATGTGGAGCTGCAAATGAGCTTCAGACTTTCTGTTACTGACTACTTAATCTTGGCTGGGACTATTACAGAAGGAACTAAGTGTTTGGACATAGAATCATAGAATTACTCAGTTTGGAAAGGACCTCAAAGATCATCAAGTCCAACCACAGCCTAACCATAGTACCCTAACTCTAACAACCCTCTGCTAAATCATATCTCCATGCACCACATCCAAACGGCTCTTAAACACATCCAGGGACAGTGACTCAACCACCTTCCTGGGGAGCCTATTCCAGTGTTTAACCACCCTTTCTGTAAAGAAGTGTTTCCTAGTGTCCAACATAAACTTATTCTTGAGTGCTTTTTCAAAAAGTACTGCATAAAGTCCATTTGTTTCAAAAGCTTCCAGCTTGGAAGTTATTTGCCTAAGGCAGGCTAGTACAGTGCATATGGGAATATTCATTCCCAAGTTCTGGATGGTTTATGAACTCAGATGCTATGGAGGGGGGTGAACATGAAAAGGCTATCTTGCAAAAAAGGAGATGCATATGTACTTCAATGTTTTTATGTTTTAAGAAACTTAAGTTAAAAGAGTGAAGTTTGTCCTTGAATGTACAGAATCCTCTTGCAAATCTGTGGCCTTTCAAACCCAGGCTTCTTTTTAATTACTGTTGATAAAGAGATAATCACTTCACGGTTGTGCTTTTTCTGATATTTTCAGGGTTTCTTAATGTGCTCTAGGAGGACCTGTATCCTTCCACTGATGTCAGTTTTTTCCTCAGCTTCAGAATAACATAATGCATGATGTCTGCAGTTTCAGTGGATGTTCTCCTTCAAAAAAAGACTTCTGTGAATAACAGAAGTCAATCTCAAATTACAGTTTAGGTCTCTGAGAAACTGCTAATGAAAGGTGAAGTAGCCTTTTTATGTAGGTTGCCAGAAAGGTGTGGTTAATGTGTGTTGCGTCTGGAACTTAGTGAGACTCATGTGAATTGTTGTAGGCCTGTCATTTGACAGAGGTCTAGCTAAATAATGTTGTGAGGTTAAGTGTTTCAGAAGTCTGTTCACCAATTCTGTGGGATATTTTCTCTCCAAGAGCAGATTTACAAGGGAAAACCTACTGGAACACTTCAGTAGGACACATGAATCAGAATACGTGTATAAGGGAGTAGAAAAGCAATGTAACATCTTTTCCAGATAAGAGATATCTTTCTGCATCCTAGAGACATGAAAAGATTATCTGTGGAAGGCTGAACTCCCTATTGTATACTGAATGCTGAACTGATCTGTAACTCATGTTGTGTCTTCCATTGTGAGCATAAGGAGGCTTTTAATGTTTGCCAGTCTCTTTATGGGCTGGTGAATGGTTCCAAAGTCAGGTTGTATTTTCCTGTAAGGGGGATTAGTGTAAGGTTGACAGTTAAAGTGCTTGCATTTGGACTTTTGAGTAGGTATTTAACAAAGAAACCTGTTCTGGAGGACGACTTTGGTTTTAGAACAGTTATGCTTCCCTCCCTGTATGTGCTGGTATCTTGTTCTTTGCGCTCATCAAAAGCAAGCTGAGAGTGCTTGTAGCAGATCTATGAAATGCCCATCTCAAGGAAAAAATCTGTCAGTTATTTTTTTTTTTCCCCTGGTATTAACCATAAAGTGCAAGCCACAATAGGGGCTTAAAAACATGGATGTGCAAACTGCTCCTGTGCTTTTCTCCTCTGTGCAGCAGCATTGGCAGAACTGTATGGGGCCATGGGCTGGAGGGAGCTTGTGGCAGTATAGTGTTACTGCTTGTTTGCTTTGGTAGTATGGAGGAGGGGGGAGAGGAAACTGGCCTAGATACAGAGTCAATGTGAAGGGCCTGCTTTCTGTCATCTGTCACAGTGGTGCTTGCTACTTTCCAGGTAAGTCATTTGACTTGGCAGACTTGTGTAGCAGAGGTCTTGGCAGTGCCTCACTCACTGCTGCTGTTATGAAGCAGGCTGGCATCTTCACTGAAGTAACTTTCCATGTGAATGCTTGTCTACTGTGGGGATGCAGTGGTTGCCTTCCTCTTTCATCTTAGTCTATAAGAGACTGATCTGCCCTTGCAGCTTTAAAGTGATTGCTTGGAAGAGGCTGAAGGCTCTTGAGGTGGGCACTGCCTGTTCACTAGGGCATGGAGTTTGTATGTAGCTGTGTTTGTCTCTTTGCAAACAGCTGCCAGCAGCATTTGTGTTGCCTTGGAAGTGGCTTGTTATGAGTGTATGGCTGCTGCTAACAGTTACTATGAGTATTGTGAGTGAGGCTCTTAAATATAGTGTAAAGATAAGGATTCCTCTTAAATTGAGTGCTTTGGGAATGGTAATTAGAGGGAATTTTGAGCCATCATTGCCTTTTGTGTAAGTTTTGGTGTTGCTGTCTGCTTATCTAGAGATGCTTCTAGGAAACTTTCAGTCAAGGAAAAGAAGCCAATTTGCTCTGAGGCATATGAGAAAGAGGTTAGAGTACTGTATGCTGCTCTTTAACCAGTAGTCAAATTGAGTTATATGGCCTGTTGCCTTTACCAAGGGCTAAACATGCTGTGTGTGTGTATGGGGGAATGGAGGAGGGAGCTTAAGCTGAATTTTATGGTAAACCAAATGCAGGGAGCAAACCTGTCTCATAAACCTGGCTCCTTACATTTCACTACTTTGATTAAATATCTTCAGAATCACTTAAGCATTGTTGAGGAGGAGGGAGAGACCTTGACAAATGTGTTTCCCATTGGTTATATGATAACTTTGGGAAATGCACTCATTTGGGATGAGTATTAAATCTGAAGAGAAGCAGAATATTTTGTTCTCATGCTTACTGTGGTAATTATGAATCTAACATTAGAAACTAGATGGCTTGAAGCTGATTTTCTATGTGCCTTTGTGATTCATAGTGATTTCGGAGTGTATAGCAGGGGCTGTTGCAGCCATTTTAATGAGCCTGTGTTGCTGCTAACTGGAGAATACATCTTTAATACATACTTGTTGTTCCTCTGCCTTGGCCATCAAGTGACTTTGCATTTTTTTGTCAAGGTCTTCAGATCAATAGTCATTAGAGAATGAGATTATGGAAGGATGTTGAATCTAGAATCTAATCATGAGGCTTTTAAAAGTGACTAGTGGGATGATTCAGGCACAGACAGAAGGCGGGCAGCTTCCTCTAGCTTGTGGGTTTCTGTCTGCTCTGCTACTGATACACGTTGCTGGATGACAGAGGACTTCACTTGTAGGATTTAGAGAGTTAAAGAACTGCAGCTTATTTCAGTGTCTGTATAGCTATGAAACGCTTTATACAGGCTAGTCTGAACAAGCATGAATTGTAGTCAAAGCTACCTACAGGCTGCTTAATAATTGGAGAGCTATTAAATGCTTAATCAAACATAGCTTT
This sequence comes from Bambusicola thoracicus, assembly GCA_002909625.1. Lineage (NCBI taxonomy): Eukaryota > Metazoa > Chordata > Aves > Galliformes > Phasianidae > Bambusicola > Bambusicola thoracicus. The sequence goes on along the minus strand of PPHD01013311.1, from coordinate 11,195 downwards.
TACTTTTCATTTCGATATACTGTCTAAGAGGAAATATTTTTTTTATTATAGAAGCAAGCTTGCAAAAAATGTCAAGGAACAGTGCATGGAGTGCCCGTTACTTCTGTAGCTTTCCTTTAGTGACTGAAAAGTTGTCACTTGAATTCTCTTATGCTGGGTGGAAGTGCAGCTTTGGTAACAGATGCATAGGCTACTTCTGTGCTGTCAGTAACTTCCTAGGCACACTTGGTTTATTTCCTAAACCTGTTACGTTAATGAGTATTATGTATGTAGCGTGCACTCGCAGAAAGTTATGGTTCAATATTGCTTGCTGTCAGCTTGTTCTGTTTTGCATTATGATGCTTAGACTTTCTCAGTAATATTGTAGTCTCTTGCTGTGTGCAGGCTCTTGGTTCTCCAGTTCTTTTCATATGTGTTATAAAGAATCTTATTAAAAACCAAAAACAAGTTCTGAGTGAGCAATATTACAGCCTTTTCATAAGTGGATATGAAATTGATGTACACGAATGGACCTTGTGTACCCTTCCACTGCCCTAGTGAGTGCTTGGAGTACCAGCTGCAGGGTCACCTAGAAAAACTTGCAGTGGATGTTATCAGATTGGGATAGAGGCTTGAGAGTTCTCATTCAGAAGCTGTTATCACTGAGGTCACTCACTGCCTGTGTTTACCTTCACTGTGCTTGCACTGTCCTCACTGTAACTGCCCCTCAGTTCCTAGTACTGAAGCCTCTGTATCAAAATTATCTATTTTGCATTTTTATCCATCTAATTTTTTAAAGAATATTTTGAACTGGCAGTTCCATGATCTTGTACTATAGAATCCCCTTGTCTATAGAATCCCCTTGTCCTGTGAGACTGCTAAGTATTTCATGCACGTTTCATCTTGGTGAACTGAGGCTGGAAGTAGCTGCTGCTTTCTGTGAGGGCAGTGCAGGATGCTTGTAAGTGTGTATTGCAGCAGTGGTCATAATTATCTGTAGTTCCACAGAGGATAAGAAGGATACAGAGTCGAGAACAGTCTCCTGACGGTCCTTGGTTCCTATGTGTCTTCTCAAAGAGCTGAATACCACCTGGACAGAATATTCTATGAAATTCTTGCTAGGTGCTTTGTCCTCTGTATAGAAGAAGAGGAAATGGCAATAACCTGATTGATGTATATCATGAAAACCTACCAGAGCATTTACTATTGCTTAACAAATCTGCAGTGTATTAAGGCTGTATTATGTACTGTAGGGATATACTGTCTTGTTTTAAAATTAATTTTATACCAGAGAACTGTTAAATGAGTATCTCAGCTACTAGATTAGGCATATTTTGTGATGTTATAAGTAAAAAAGGAAGCAAGAAGAGCCTCAGATCAAGATAACTCCTGGTTGTCAGCATGTGGGTGTGGTAAGTTTGGCTGCCTTGAAAAATAAGCTATTTCCTAAGGATTATGTTCCAGGGTTTTTTTAATATTTCCTTTAGGAGACTTTTCTTAAATTGGCCTTCCTGTAACGAGGTTTGCAAGGCAAAGGAAAATTCACAGTAGATTTTTATCACTTAACAATTTCTTCGCTAGGCTTTCTCTTAACTAGGTAAATACATTTGAGTTTGTGTTCACATGCTATTGGAATATCACCTGTTGAATTTACTGCTTTTTTTTATAAAATAGGTGAAGACTTGTTAATAGAACGAGTGGCACATGCAGGCATGATCAACCCAGAAGATCGCTGGAAGACACTTCAGTTCAATGGTCCCGTTGCCAATTTTGAAGTACAAATAAGGGTGAAGTGTGACGAAAATTACTACAGTGCTCTGTGCAATAAATTCTGTGGCCCTCGAGATGATTTTGTTGGTCACTACACATGTGATCAAAATGGAAACAAAGCCTGCATGGAAGGTTGGATGGGAGAAGAATGTAAACAAGGTACTATGTTTACTTCATTTTCAATTATACCAACAACAGAACAAAACTGCTGTAGGGATTTCTGTAGTCTCGGTGCTGCAGCCTGTTAATTTTAACTGATACAACTTTATCCCTTGCATAAATATCTTTGTTAGAGTGTAACAACTTCTGCCTGTTGCTTCATCTTGAAGTAAGTTGGAAAAATGGCTTTCAGATAACGCAAAAAAGACTCTTCCTCTAGAGTGAAGCCTAGGGCAGGGTGCACTGTTCATGGTGCATGCTGTAGGGGGATGCACAAGAAATTCAGAATTTGAAGCAATGAAGTATCTTTTCTCTCACTGGCCTTATTCAGAGGGAATGTTTCTTCAAAGGAAAATGATGTGCTGTCTATAAATGTGAGACTATTGAATAATAATACTAACAGTAATACAGTAGGCTTCTAATCCTTTAAAAATCCCCTGTAATACTTTCAGGATTTAAGAACTTTAAATTTTAATGTATGCAAAGCTGAAAGCTTTTTGATAGCTCTAAATGTGAACAGAAATTCAAGCATAGTCATCTTCTTTAATGCACTGCTAATCTGCTATCAAATCTCTTTGTTTTGCCTCTAGTCTCTCAGTGAATAATTAGTGCTAAAATAACTTGACATATTCCCTTTCTGTTGAAGGCTTTTTGTTTTTGTTTTGTTCCTTTTCCTCTTCAGTAAAAAGCTGTTAATGAGAGGGAAGACCATCTTCAGGGCTTAGTCAGGGGCTTGTGTATCCTATGGTGTAATATCAGGCTAATTGGTTTAAAAAAAAAAAAACACAACAAAAACACTTATCTGAGAAATATTCCAGTACTGGCACTGCATACCTGTTTAGTTTGCTATCAGCTTTCTTGATGTGTTACCCTGAATTATTTTTCACAAACAAACAATTGCAATAGTGTTGTCTTGTGAATTCTCTCACCAAAAGCAAGAAGCATTAGAACATGCCCAGAGATGGTCAGCTTTGCATGAGCAACAAACAGGTTGCACCACAAACCCCGTAGCTAAACAGTTGAGATTGCTGCTGTACTGGGGGATGTCTAGCTGCTCAAACTAACTGAAGCCTAAACCCTTACTTTTTTTATTTGCAGCTGTATGTAAACAAGGATGTAATTTGCTCCATGGGGGTTGCAGTGTACCTGGGGAATGCAAGTAAGTCTGCATGCTTGAATATTTTTTTGAGTAGTAATATTTCTAGTGATTCTTGTGTATGTTATTACACTAAGGGCTTACTTTAAAAAGGAAGAACTGTACAAAAGCATGGATGTCATTGGATAGTAAGCAGACTTGTGCGATCCTGTTGTTCTTGTGTATAGGATGCAGTATTTTTGCCTCATGTAACCCTAAACTGTGCATTTATCAAATAAGAAATATTCTTTAACGAAGTCCTGGGGAACCTTCATCTCTCTGTACTGTTTTCTCTCCTTAAATAAAAAGGGAAACTTGAGAGTGACTGGTATGAATAGGAAATCTTACTGTACTAGAGCACTGAATGCACATATATCATGAAAACATAAAACTTTTCCTTAGAGAAGCTTTTTTGATAGTGATGATAACAGTGGCAACCTCAACCTAAACATTCTACCCCATGTGAATATTCTTGGTCCCTAGATATGAAATAAGTCTGAAATGTTTGTGCTTCTTTGTGATTAGGCAGACTTATAAGAGTAGATTATTCTTCAAGTTCATGTACTTAATTTGATGTCGTGGGGGAAGCAGGTCCTGCTTATGTGCTGACTGAAGAAATGAAACTGGTCTACTTGCAAATGTGATCCTTTAAGTGCTTTCCTTTATTTGTGATTGGTTTTAAACTATATAGAATCTTTTTGCTTGGGACGGGTGAAACAACTGGCTGCCTGAATACCTGAGGGCTGGTAAAATACTGTTTGAGTCAAGCTCTGACAGTTTAAGGCAATTCTGCTTCACCCTTCTACCAGCAGCTCCTACTAGCAAATAGTGTGACCATCACTGATGTGGCAGAAGAAAGATGCAGTTAGGCTAGCTCTGCTGGCTTTGAAGTGCTGTAAGTGAGCTCTGGAAGCAGATGTGTGAACCAGTCCCATTCTGCTGGGGAGCTGGAAGTTTCTGATAATGGGATATGGTACATAACAGAAAATCTTATATAATTGCATCTTAGTTTCATGCTGCCTTGACACTTTTTCAGATGCTCCTGACTTGTAGAATATTGTCGTAGTTCTCAAATCTGACTGAAAATTCTGCACTAGTTTGGTATACAGAGTACATTGTGGTGCTGTGCATATGCAGTTTCACTTCTTCAGAACTTCAAGTTTCCCTAAGGCAAATATTCATCCCCGATTTCCTTTGTGGAAAAAGTATTTTTAATGGTTTTTAGGATCTTACTGTTAGAAGTTTTACTTGTGATCTTAAGTCTTGTGTGTATTCTTGTTGCTGTTGATGATCTTAACTGAGCAAGAAATACTCCATCTCTTGAGCCTTCCAAGAATCTTGAGAACCTATTCTGCTGAATTCTGCTTCATCTAAAGGTTTCTTGAGTTCTTTATCTATCCTAAGAGTGCCCTAGGAGCCTGTGAATATTTGCTTTTGGAATGCAAGAGCCTTTGAATAATGATGAGAGCAATTAGCTAAAGGCAAATGTGAAACCCTGGGAGGAAAGGAGTTAGTTTCACTGTGAGCTTTCATTTCTCTGTGACACTTGCTGTATTGGGAGGGACAGAAATTGGAGCGTGGGAGGAACACTTTGAGGAGGCAATACAGAGTCACTGAAGATGAGGTATGGGTTCTTAGGATACCTTTTTTTAAAGGTGTCTGTCAGTAACTTGTGTCATGAACAAAGCCTACCTCCACATTGTGATGAGGACATGAAGAAGCATCTCAGTGCTCCTTCCATTCTGCCCACCTTAACCTTGCCAAAGTAACACTGAGGCTACTGAAGAACTCTGACCAGAAATACCACTACTTTGAATGGATTCAGTCACCTAAAAAAATGTACAGGAGGAAGGAATAGGGGGGTTAATGTTACAGATGAATTGTATGCAGTTTGTTTTAATTCTTCATACTTGTCTACTCAAGTGACAGTTGGTCAGCAGATTGAAGAAAAATAGTCTTTTCTGTGGATGGCCACTATTTCTACTATTGCAAAAGGCTCTCAGCTCTCTGAAAGTGACTTGTTTGTGCTCACTCATGCAGGTACCTCTAGTTTGTATTCCATAATGGTTACTAGGCTATGTCAGAAGTGGACCTTCTAATCCAAATGGATAATCCTTTCTATAGAGAAAATGGTACTGAACAAAAAATAAGGCTTGGAGATGTGACCTTTGTTTTCAGCAGTACAAAGGAAGCTGTTACTTAAAATCTGTTTGGTGCTATTGAATTATAGTCTAGATTCCTTCTTCCTCCTCTTTGGAGAGTTGCTGCTGTCATTTAACAGGTGAAGACTGTCCTTTTTTTAATTGAAAGAGAAAATGAGAATGTGAGGAAAAATGTGAGTGTGAGATGCATGGAAATCCACTGGTGCCAGTTGCTACTTCGTTGCCAAAGTGTGCAATGGTATTTATAAATAGAGATGGAAAAGAGTTTCCATCTTCAACTTGCGTGCTCATGCAGATAACTTAAGCAGTGGCTCTGAATTTACTCTGTGCTTTGATATTTTCCAGGGTAATTTAGGGCTGTTCTTGGATTAAATGTTCTAGCAAAACCAAGTCTTTGCTGTAGCTGAATGTTTGCAGACTACTCATAACTTACAGTCTGCTAGCTGAAGCCAGATCTCATCAGCTGAGTAAATACAGATGCATATGCCTCTTCTTTAGAGGAGCTAATAGTGGTGTTAAGTTTATTTTCTTTCATTTTTTTCAAATAAATGAAAAATAAATAGCAGACTTCAAGACACCTTGATGTAAGAAGTTCTTTTTGTGGTATCCCTGAGTCTGGGTGGTAGGTTTTTCTTACTCAGAAGACAGTTCAGAAGTGTTGTTCAATATTTACTACAAAATGACACCCCTGAGGAAAGCAACTTAATTGAATTGTGCTGAGATGGGGAAAATGCTGGCATTTGTGTTTTTCTCAATCCAGGTCTTTTCTTTTTATCCATATCCAGGTTCAGTGTTTGCTGAACTCTTTAGCCTGCAGTGGCAGACCAAGTGGTCTTGTTAATGGCTTGACTTTACCAGACCACAGTACTAGGAAGGACTGTCAAAGAAACAACGCTGTCAAGCCAGAACAGTTGATGCTTTTTTGTTTGCATCGTTTGAGTTGCTTCATTAAATCCCACTAAACTGTCTAGAGAAGAATGAAGTTTTATCTAATGGCTAATAAGTGGGTTAGGCTCAATCACCTTAGGAAATTATGAAGGTGAGCACAAAAAAACCACAAATGACAATCTCCTTCCTTGATTAAAACTGCTGACTGTTTGGTACCATTCTTAAGCTGCCAGTAGACTGCTTAACAGCTTAGTCTTTCACTGCCTTGTGATCCAGAGTGGTTTGGGTCTGGCAGAAGTTCAGTTTATGCCTTATGTCTGGTTTACATTGTCCATTGTCACAATTCTGCCAGGCTGATAGTATTTTTGGAAATCTTTCTCCTTTTGCCTTTGCTTGAATTTGTCTTTCAAAGAAAAAGAGATTAAAATCTCTTAATAATGCTCAGCTTGTAGTTGACTGCATCTCTGTGGAACTATGGTGGAATATAGGCCAAGTCCTGGAAAATGCAGGCCTTACTTCATACAAAAAAACATGGAATGTATCCTAATGAGTAGTAATTCCCAGGAGCAAGCACAGGAAATAAAAATGTAGCATCTTAACCTGCCTACCTTAGTAGGTAGTAAAGACAAATTAGAACAGTAGATCAAAAGATGTAGTGTTGAAGTGTTTTTACCATGGATATCAGGTTCTCAGTGTTGCTTTCAACTCTGGTTTGTTCCTGTGGCCTGAATGTCTGTTTGCAGCTGGAAGGCATTAGGTGTGCTCCTGAAATACTTGGTCTTATGTTACTTTTTTTTAAGGTTAGACTAATCCAGTTCCTTTGTTCCAAAACAGCTCTGATGTGAACCAGCACACCAACAGAAAAGATCAGGCAGTTCACTGAGAAAGCATGTTCCTGATGTGAAGTAGTTGCAGCCTAAGAGCCACTTACTGCAAGCAACCCTTATGTTCTGGGTAAACCATGTTGAACCATTCCCTCTATTATCTTCACAAAACTAAATAAGGCACTGGAACATGAATGTTATTAATGTTCAGTAACTTTATCATAGGAGAAACAGGTTTGTAGGAAAGCTCTATGTGGTTTGGTCTAATAAGAGCTGTAGGATTGAGAGAAGTAGAGGAGTAATTGAAGGGTTTGAGTACACTAATGAGCATCTTCTCTCATTGACAAAACTGACTGTCATTCCTGTTTCAAAGGCAGGAAGGTAGAGAATGCATTTCTGTGACTTCACCAGTTCTTAGTGGATACCATGCTGCCTATAATACTGAGTTTGAATGTCCAGAATTGTAGGATCAATTAAGACTGTATTGCTCCCTGCAATGCAACAATCTTGTGAAGGATTAAACAGATTTTCTTATAGTTATTTTAAGTAAATAGCTAATATAAAGCCATTGTTCTGGTCTATGTAACACCATCCTGTTCACGTCATCAGAAAACTCAGTGGTTTTCTATTTAAGAAGGTTGTTTTTCCTTCAACCTCTCAATGATGCATTTTGCTTCTGTTCTTAATGTCACTGCTTTGCTTTGTTTTCCTGTGTTCAGTATTTTGGCCACACTTTCTAATTGAAATCTGAGTGGGAGAAGCTCCCTCCAAAAATCCTGCTTCAAAAAAAAAAAATCATGTTTATCTCTCATCACACTAATATTTCCTCCTACATTCATAGAATGTGCAAGATAGCAGGAAGATGATAATTAGAAGCATGTACTGCTCTGGGGGATGTCGTCTTTATTTTTGGGCTCTACGCTTTGACCTAGACTTCATATATAGTTTTTATGTTCTTTGTGCTGTTGGTGGTTTAGGTGTGTGTACACACTAGTTGCACAAACTTCAGTGGATAGGTGCAGAACAGAGTTGACTTTCTCAGTGAACTTTGCACTGACAGTTTAAGATCTGCAAATAGCTAGAAGTGTTTGAGACAGGAGAATATAAACCATGTGGGAAGGAAGCTGAATGAATGAAGTTGACCATAGAGAGCTCTGTAACTTCTTGGTACATGACAGACTTTCGATCAATCATACCAACTAATGAGGGACTATGTTTTTCACACTGTTGGGGTCTGAGTACATCTCCTCACCTTTCCACATCACTTCTGCTACTTTTGGAATACTGTCATAAAATCATGGGGAATGGAAAGATCTCCATAGTCATCTAGTCCTGCTATCTACCCAAAGGAGGTCAAATTAGACCAGGCTGCTCTCAGATAAAGTTCATGTTGGTTTGCTTGCAACAGTAAGGAATCTTTTGAACACCTTGTGCTGGCTGATTCAAGAATGCTCCGTTTTAATCTAGATTTAACTCTATGGTTACTGCAAACATGTTCAGGGAAAACAAGGACTGCTCTCATCTTTTTCCCTTATTTAGAACTATTCCAGAGGCATATAGGAAAAGCATAGTTCTCTAAGAACAATTTCTACTTCACAGAGCTGTAACTATTGAAAAAAGCTATTCCTTTCCCCTCCTCTGAGTACTTGAGTATCATTAAATTCTGCATGATGATGGGTGCTTCTGTGGAGTTTCTCAATGAATTTATGGTTCTGAATACACTGTGGAAGATCTTCCTTGTCTTGGAATTCAGCTGCTTGAAGCCTCACTTGCTTATTCTCAGTATACACTGAGTTGAATTACTGTGGTTTTATCTGCTTGTCTTTGAGAACCATTTCTTTACTTGCATGGTTACAGTTTCTCTAGTCACAGAACTGAGAAGTTATCTCAAAGTTTTGCTAATGTTAACTCCTGCTACCTCCTCTGCGTTGGCCATGTACTTAAATGCTCATTCTATTGCCCCCAGACTCTGATTTAAGAAAAATGAAAGCTGTGAAGCATGTCTTTGGGGTTATCAGGATCTTTTCTGCAAATTCTCAGCTCCAAAACGACTAGCAATTGTTCTTCTATTCCTATTGCACTCTTTGTTTTAATCCTGACCTGCAGGGAGGCTTTGGTCTGGGAGCAGATGCCTGAGCTTCAGCCTTCCATCAGGAAGTTACTAAACTGTAACAATCTATTTATGGTAGCTTCTTTTGTACTGCTAATAACCCAGCAAAGGCTGAGATTAAGCCATCTCTGATTTTGTTTTGCGGTTGGTTGTAAAGAGGAGTTAGAGCCGATGAAGTCAGCAGAGGGGAAGGACAAAGGAAGTAGAATCTTGATTCCAGTAAGAATTTGCTTTGTCTGTTGAACAATGGGAATCTTTATTAATTCTCTAAATTTGGCTTTCTTATTTATTCAGATGCGAAAAACATAGGTTTGCAGAAACTTCCTAGCTATCCTCAGTAAGGAGATGGGAAGGAAGAAATTTCAGCCCACTAGCAGCGCTGACAATTTTCCTTTGCTTTAAAATGCGGTCATTATTTGAAAAGGAATTCTGTTTTTATAGGTCTTGATCCTCTGTATCTTTTGAGCTTTTTCTCCTTGTGTTTTGACTTGATTTTTTTTATATTCAAATTGCAATGTGCCCGTTTCTAACTTGGTTTCATTTATTGATCACATCTTGCTCTTAGTGAGCTGAGATCTATTAAACTTTATCATTTTAGAAGGAAGTGGGATTAAAGCTGTCCTAGCACCTGCTAATGTAGGATGCGACCAGACTTCCTGTTTAAGAGGAAATCCTAATTTACTCTTCCTTGTAAACTGCAGGCTGATCAGCTTACCACACAGTAACCTTTTGACTTGTAAACACTGTGTTCCTTTGATTGGGCTGCCTTTAGTGTGTAGGAATGATTTCCCTCCAGCTCGGCAGTACATTTAACAGCAGAGTTTGTGTTGAATATAATGAAAAAGCAACAACCCTTTTCTGTTAAACTCATCTTAAATGCACAGTTGAGCATACCTACAGATTCAGGTAGGTGTTTAAAATGCTTTCAAGTTCTAGGAAGGTGGCAGTATTTTTCTTTTCACTCATAATTATCAATGCAGCGTTAAAGGACCTTGGTCTCTAGGTATGGAAAACAAATAGATTTACTGTGATGTCTTTGTTGTGATGCAGACTTTCAGCCCTTGAAAATGCCTGTTGTAGGTGGGTGGGGAGCTGGCTCGGGCTGGGATAGTCATGGTGAATCACTGGCGGCAGTGCCAGGTTTGGCATGGATGCTGGCTTGGGCCAGGGCCAGGAAAGTGAGTTAGTGCTTTTTTTATGTTTATTATCAGCTTCTGAGAAGTTTTTTCTGTCCATGAGAAGGAAGGAAAAGATCAAATTTAGCAGGAACAGTATTTGTTTCCTCTTACTGCTAATACAGCAAAAGCAAACTGCTTCTGAAGTATGCATGTTCTCTGGGCATGTTCTTCTGATAGCCTCACAGTAATAAAAAAAAAAAAAGGTAGTTGAAGGCCTTTGGACTACTCAAACTACTGAGGCTGTCCTGTACAGATCCTGCAGCTCTGAAGCTTTGAACTGAGAGGGGATGCTGAGGCTGAGAATTCAAAGTAGTTCTGGAGCTTTGTGTAAGAAGACAGCTGCCTTGCGAAGATCTGCATCAGAATTCTTTCTGCCTACGTACATTAGAAATTTAAAATGCCTACTGCCAACATAACCTGGTCTAGTCCTCTGCAGATCAATAATGCTCACTCAAATAGTGGAAATGAATTGATTCCCAAGGAACCAGTTTTTTTCCTCATCTTTTTTGATACCCAGAAGAGTTGAGTTTTTTTAATGGTATTCAAAACATTCTGGTAATAGTCAGGTAATGGATTTAAAAACAGAAGTACAGTTTTCTTCTGTCCCTGCCTTCCCCCAGGCGTTGGAGCTCAGATCTCCTCTGGCATGCCTGTGCCCAGGCCCCATTTAGTGTGGTTTTATGCATCTTTGTTGCTAATAGAGCACTTAAATGGTCTATAAGAAATACTGTAAAAGAACAGACAAATGTTTTCAGCCTAACAGAGTAAGTTTACTAATTCAGTTTGATTAGAATGTATGTTAAATGCACTTAAAAATAAAAAGCAGAGGCTAATGCCTTTAATACTTGTCCTGTAGCATAAGTATTACCTTGTTAGCATAATTTTGGGCACCATTACTGATGATGTCATCTGAAGATAGTTGTCTCTGAAGAAATCTTGTGATAAAATATAAACTACTTAAATGGACTACTGATGGGTTTTGTTTCTGTT
>PPHD01013310.1:0-16327 GCA_002909625.1 Bambusicola thoracicus | reverse complement strand
CTCAACCAAAAAAAAAAAAAAAGACTAAACTTCTCTGCCCTTGCATCCTGAAATAACAGCTTCTGGGTCTGCTGATGTTCCTTCTCCTAGACTCTGCAGAGAGCCATTTTTGATGCAGAGCAAAGCTGTGCCCAATGCATCACAAACTTCCAACCATATCAAGAGATCTAGAGCTGATGTTATAAAAACCCAGCACCACTCCCTCCATGCCTCTTTGCCCTTGTGGAGAGGGTAAGCAACTAGCACAATAATCTTCTGCAAAGGGAGGTGAAGCACCATACACTAAGTCATCACTGCTCACTGTGTAATTTGGTTTGACATATCTATCATTTTTAGCACAGACATTCAGGCTGTTTATCTACTTTATCTTTCCATTTAGTTCTTTGAGAGTTTACCTGTCTAGGGACTGAGAAATTAAGCCCTTCCACTGTAACTCCATGTGTACAAACCTGACCCCACTAAGAGCCATGGGAGCATTGTTACTGATTTTGCTCAGGCTATCATTCCACACTTTTCTACTGACAGAAAAAAGCTCTCACTTTGTACCCTACCCCCATTCTTACTAGTGCTCACATGTTCTCCAAATCTACAGCACTACTTGCACGGGAAATTGTTTTTTCTTCTTTCCCGTAGTAGCACAAATTTGACATGTGACAGCCTTGGTGTTTTTGATGTCAGATATGACTCATGAGATAGATGCTGGCTTTACTGATTAATCTTACTTACGCATATGTCTTATTTCTCCCTTATGACTTGCCAAGAGCATTTATTTCTGCTGCACTAGGAACAAAATCTCATCTATGTCTCTGGAGCATTACATATTGCAGACTCTGTCTCTTTGGCCCTCTGCATTAATTTTCTTCAAATGACACCAAGGGGCCAATATGTTAAGTTTGCACTATTGGTCTGACAAAATTTTGGCTTCTATTTATAATCATTTGTGTAACATGCATCGGTTTGGGTTAGCTTAGACCTATTGTGGAGGGAATTGCTCTAGCACAGATCATTTCAAAACTGCTTTCACTTTCTGTACTTGCTGAGGTTTGTGTTTTTGATAGAGTGTAAATTGTATCAGGGATACTGATAACTCTCTGATGTAAAATTGGAGGTATATGTTGGAAGGCTCTATTAATACAAACTTTGGTATCTTGTCCTTCTTAAGAGGATTTCTTTGTAGAATTAGGTATTGATCCTGCCCTATTTATTGGACTTCATTCACATCTGCATGACTCCATGGCCTACTGGCATGAACAGTCTAAAATCATGAATATTATGAGCAATAGTATGAAAGATGCAAAAAAGGCAATTCCTATTACATATTAGGAGAAAAAAAAAAAATCACATTCAGTAGAGTCAAACACTGGCAGGGCTCTAGGACAGGTTCAGGAATCTTCATTCCTCGGAATATTCAAGGTTTGACTGGACACAGCCCTGATATAATAATCTGCTTTGAGTGCAGATAACTTTCAGAAGTCCCTTCCAGCCTTGGCTATTCTATGTTATGAGAAGGGTCCCTTAGTTGAATACAGACTGGAGTGCATTAGATGCTGTGTAACATCTCTGTTCCTCAAGCACACTCAATCTCTGTCATCTCTCAGGAAGGCCCATCAGATGTCCATTCTTTATACATGCCCTGTAATACAGAACAAGGCAGATCCAACTTCCTACATCTGCAAGTTGCATGCCAATATAGACAGTATTTCCCATTCCCAAGAGCCACAGGATATAAACTACACAAAGGTGAGAGAAGAGCATTAGTTCATCTGTAGGGAAGGACAACATCCCATCAAGTACACTTCTGCATCAGTGCTAGATAGTGCTGGACTGAGTGACCAATGAATACGAAAGCACCCTCTGTGTTACAAGTCCCTGCTGATTCCCTTCCTTCAGGAGATAAGATCTTTAAGTACCAGCACAACCCTTCAGCCAGTCACCCAGCACTAACCTCAGCACAGGTGAACCACTGGCAAACTGCACAGTGCCTGCATTCCCCACTGCCTGTGTATGACTGTTCTGGAATAAAAAAAGTACCAGACTTTATTCACATTGGACAAAACATGGGATTAAAAAAAAAAAACAAAACAAAAAACCAGGTTTGGCAAATATATTGGATTTAAAGATAATATTTGTTCTTTTTTTTGCTTTATCGTCTGGATGCAAAAGTCTAATGTTACTCCTTACACAGTATTCTCCCGGGTTTAGGAATATTATAGTTGTATGTGACCCATGCTACAGGGCTTCTGATGTTTCTTTAGGCTGACGTAGCTCTAATACGTTTAGCTGTCATAAAGTTCTTTGATATTTAGTCTAAAATTTGATGGGTTTTGTTTAATTTTGTCATAACATTTCTGATTATAAATGAATCCTGTCCCCAGATACTCTACAGGGAAAAAGGACTGTAAAGCAATGCATCTGTACTCAAAACATGTGGAGAACACCAAGCTTCCCTAACAGAGAGCCAAGGTGGCTCCTATTCAGTAAAAGGAAGAATTCCCTTCTCCCTGCATGGCTGATTTTGGATATGCTGAAATAACTCTTGCAAGTTGCTGTAGTACAATCAGATAGATCAGGCTGCTCATTTGGGGGGCTCTTCCAAGAGAATTTACTCTAAACATTCCTGGGAGCAACTTGGAAGTATGCCAGAAGCAGGTGAAGGCACACCGGTGTCAACAGCCTACCTGGACACGTTCTCTCTAGCTCTTCCTTAAAGAATATACCTAGTGCTGGTATCTGCTATAATCCAGCAGTTCTGAGAGCACTGTTTCCTATTTCCTTACACAGAAAGGATGCAAATAAGCCATCAGACAAAAATACTGGGCTCTGTGAACCAACCTCAGATCTACTTTCTTTTATTCTTGCAACAAGCTGCAGGAAAGAGTTGTGCTAAAGTCCTGAATGGACTGAATAAAGACTTGTATTTTTTACAAGGTTTAATAATTCAGTTCAATATGCCCAGAAGGAACAGTAATACCTCTTATATATCCTAATCAATGGTGTTGCTCTGCTTTGCTATACCTGAGCAAATGTCAAAATACAAATCAGAGTTCCTACCTCCTAGAAGTAAAATATTATATCAGGAATTAAAGTACATGTAAGTTGAAAACATGGGATTCTTCAGTAAGGAATCTGGATCTACAGTTCTGGGTGTTGATCACAAGTAACAAAGAAAATAAACTGAAGAGATAAGTAATTAATCCATGCTTGGGAAAGTCCAATAGATTTTTGCAGTCTTAACTGGCATAATGAAAGACTCCTCAGCACAGGCTCTGTGAGCCTGGATTTGCTTCAGTGTATGGAAGGTTTCTTATGGATTTTAACCACCCAGGGTGGAATCTAAAAAGATTCATTCACAGAAAGAGCCTCAGTGAAGTCAAATAACTAGGCTAAATCTAGGCTGCCCTGAGATATTTCATTACAGATGTAACTGATGCTTTTTGAAGATAAGGGGATACTTTAGTCGATGGACTCTTTTTTGCTTTTGGCTATATCTGTGTAAATCTGGAGTAATGACATTGACTTCATAATAATCTCAACCCAGATTTACAGTGATGTCAGCAGGAGCAGCGCACAAGCCCTCGCTGATTGCAAATGAGTACTGAACCCTTTAATTGAAATGGAATCATAAAGTAACAAATGGGAAGATATTTTCTCAGTTGCACTTGAGATTATTTTTAATTTGTAGTTAATTATTAATGTAGCCACTACAGTCTAGGAATTCATATAAATCAGCATAACTTATGTGAGGAACTGACCATGCCTGATTAAATCCAATTGTTGCTTTTTTGTTTTTTTTTCTTCTTTCTGGGAAACCAAGGCCCCTAATGCTATAGAGTGAGCCAGAAAGTCCAGTCTGCTTTGAGAATGTATAGATACTTGGGATTTATAGCACACTAGAAGGTCCACATTTTCTTCATCATAAATCCTTCTAGCTCAAACACATCAAAAAATGAGGTGTAAGGAAAATTATGCTTTCTCTTAGGTAGATTCTTGATGTTTTATTTCAAAAATATTAGAATTTATGAACAACAACAACAAAAGCCAAAATATACCTGGAAAGAGAAAATGTTAGGTTCCATGTACTTGAAAAGTCTTTTCTTCTGAGGGAAAAGCATTTTTAAGATACCTTTTCCCACCAGATTCATAATGCCAAAGCATTATGCTATCAGCAAATACGTTAGGGTTATGCCATACTTTTAAAAGTTATTTAATGTAACATTAAGAATTCACTTGAGTTCCTGACAAACTCTACTCATTGCTTTATAAATGTTTAAGGCCCAGAGCTGCCATTATCATAATCTAAGTCTGATCTTTCACTAGGGGGCCAGCCAAGAATTGGCTATCACTAGTAGTGAGGCTTTGTATACCCAGTCTGGACACTGAAGACTGCATGGTACCATTTGGGGGTTGTGCTGTTCTTCTGTTCTTAACCTACCAGAATGAATTGGTGGAAATTCTTAAATTTATTGGCTCAGTCATCTTAGGGAATTACACAAGATAGAGCTAGGATTGTACAACAAAATAGCCACTTACCTCATAGATGATCTTCGCCTTTTTAACCCCACTCTAATTTGCATCTAATACTGTCTACTATTGTATCACTTCCTCCAGAGGCACTTAATGGAGGTATGGTAGCTTTTAAACCTCCCAGCACATGCAGTTAAACCTCTAGACTAAGAACCCTCACTGAAGCTCACCTTGGGTCATTATGTCACAGAATACAGAATGCAGAAGCATTATTTCATCAGTGATGTCAGTAGCAAGGACATTTAGTCAGATCCTATTTCATCCTGCAACAGACTCTTTGCCTCAGATGTCATGGTGTTAGGAGATCCAGGGAAAAATCCAGTGCTGAGGAGAAGTAGAATGCCAGCCTTAAATCAGATCACATCGGGTAGTATCAAATATTCTATCACAGACAACGACATTAACAGGCCATTGTAATGCAGGAAGATGAAAAGTGCTTCCCTATTCTTCCTACAGCTGATATTCTGGGCCTAACCTCTAGTCTTGAGCTTTACAATAGTTTGATGAGCCTTTTGGCCTCAAGTTTCTAATCCCAACTTCAGGACCTTGGATCAATTTAAAGCAGTCCAGCTGAAATTATTTTCTTGGCCTGTTACTTGACCGTGTCACAAACATTAAACCTGAGCCAAAGACAGATAAAGTTCAGGCTGTGGTTCAGTTTAGTTTTAGGTTCAAATGATGCCTGTGCTTTGATTAGATAGAACATTAACAAGTAATAACAGCGTAATAATTTGTAATAACTTTGCAAAAGTACAGTCACAGATGAGTCAAAAGAAGAAACTAATCCTCTTGCTGATATTGGCTTAGAATAAAGATAGTATGAAAACTGTTGGATCTTCAGAGACATGGAAACTGATCCAAAATGCAGCAGGATTTGTTTGGCATTGAGCTTCCAACTTTGACTTCTTCCTAATGAAAATCAGCATTGTATATATTTCAGCATCTTTCCCTAACTTACATAAACTGATTTCAACCAATTTGAAAAACAAAACCCTCCCAAGCTACCAAAGTTGAGGGGCCTCTGCTTTTGCAGTTCCAACATTTTTACTAAGACATCTACTTTGTGACATTTTAATTATTCACAGCACCAGGGCTTTGCAAGTGGAACATGCAGTGTATTCTCCATTCACTCATTCATTAGTTTTAATTAAACCCTTTAATTTTATTTATGCTGTCATGGACTGATTAACAATTTGTAGCAGAAACCAGGAAGTCTTAAACAGCACCTTGAGAAATCTTCCTTGGTCTAAACAGAGGTCTGCTGTAACAAATACAGATCTGTAGGATTATGTTCCACAAGGAAAAAGGAACCATATCAGCACCTTTCCCAACGCAATTTTCTTGTAGCTGTCTAACAAAACGTAACTCAAGGCCTTAGGTGAGAATCACAAATGATGATGTGTCCAAGGGATACAGCAGAATGAAGCTGCAGGCAGACACTGTGCAAGTTCCTTTGTTAGAAGCAGCACATGGCTGAGCTGGCGCAGCGTGATGCATTAGGAGCAGTGGATAAAGTCACACTTCAGCAGAGACTCAGGACATCTTAAGTGTTGCCAAAAGGACAAAAAGCACTGCCTGGAACTTGTTAAAGGATAAATTCAGATAACAGTAGAAGTGACTCTAAACAGGGTCATGATAGCTGTAACTTACACGTTTTATTATTCTTTTAAATGCCTGCCATCCATTTGAAGTGTCTGTAACTTGCACCTTCTGACAGCAGACCTCCTGTCTCTTAAAACCTTCATCACAGTAATCTGAGTGCACCTGGGGCCATCAGCCTGTATGTCATACCTCACTAAAATTCAAAGAATTGAATCCAGTGAAAAAAGCCACCTCTGCACCTCCCTGCTCAGCAAAAAATTGTGCTCCCCAGAACTTGGAACAGCCCTACTCCCAGTCTTCTCATCTGTTCCTTCCTCTCTGCCTCCTGCTCTACTTTTCCTTCATACATCTGCTTCTGTTCTCAGCTGCACACCCCATCTCTGCCTCTCCAGGTTCCTCAGCAGTGTTTCACCTCACCTACATGCATGAAAAAGATAACTTCAAGGCACTTCCCTCCTCCTTTCTCAGCAAGGTGTGGCTGTGTTCTCCAGCTGAGGCAAAGGGTATGTGAGTGCAGGAGAAGTAAGAGGCATCTCCAGTGAACTGCACATTATGTGCAGATTAGCTCCTGGGATCTTTCTGTGACACTGCTTCCCTTCTCCTTGAGCCACCTTTACTCCTGAGAATAAGGAGCAGAGGCAAGAATACATGAACACAACCATAATCCCTCTCCACTTTAGTGCAAACAACTTGCAGGCTTCTTAGCTAGCTGGTCTCTTACTTTAAAATGTATCTTTCAACTCTACGCTCAGCAAAATATATGCATTATACCCACCTAGGTTAAATTCCACTGCTATGGAGTTCTCAGGAAAGTATTCAAATTTTTGTAGTCCTTTCATGTAACTTTCAAAATGCAGTTTGCAGATATAGAAATAGTCCTACTATGAGTGAGTGTACCCTTTGTACAGTACAGGATCCATGCTGTAACTGGTGAAGGTAAAGAAATGGAAGGTAGGAAGGAAACCCCAAGGGACTACAACCTTTCCGACCTACCCACCTTTATTAAGTCAGTCACTGTTATTTTGCTTATAGGCTTGCAATTATGCAGAAGTAAATACAGAGTGAGGCAGTGACATTTCATCCCCATGGTCTCTCCTTTGAGCACAAACCAAAGCTGGACAGAGAAACCTGTGTGAGTTTCAGTGAACTGAAACAACACAACTCTCTATCCTTTGGCACAGCCTTTTAAAATTTGCTCACACAGGAATTCAGCAAGGAGCTATTTATAGAGGCCCAGCTACCTCCAGGCCCTCTGCATGCAGCCCTCCCAGGAGAGCCCTGCTAAGACGAAGCAGAGCAGTGCAAGCCGAATCTGCCCGCCTCATCATGAAGGTTGAATTTCACTTCGGCCAAGAGCATTCTGGGCAACAAATGAGGCCTCCCATAATGTATTCCAATAAAAACAGAGGCTTTAAAAAGAAATCAGTGTTTTGTTCCCTTCCAAGACACATAAATCGTCGTAAATGGTGCTATTTCAGGAGTCTTGATGATTTCTTTTAGGCGATGACTCCCTCTAGTGTCAAAGCAGACACGGTCTCTTTTGGGTCTATTATTTGAAGAGGTGAAAGACTGCAGAGCAGTTAACATCTACATGCTTCTCTTCCTGGCACCATCTGACAGCTTAAACACGGACTCAGCATGTACTCAAAGCTAATATATATGGGTTTGCTCTTTAAGCAGAGCCTCAAAAAGTGCTGAGAGCTATAAAAGATAGTGAATATAAAATGTGAACCAGTGATCCAGCCACAAGCTCAGGAACGTTCCTCTACAAGCTGGTTTGTCTAGGATGTCACTTTTCATCTTTGGACAAACATGCAGCCCGGATAAGAAAAAAAAAAACATGGAGTGTTCCTAAAAATTGAGTATTCTGAGGAACTTCCATTATCCGTGAGCCTTAGACCAGTGATGTTTGTTGGTAACATACACAGAAAGAAATATATGTAGAAGATGAGCAATCTACCTTAAAGGAGCGGGAGAAATCGTGACTTCTGGAATTTGTTCCCATTTGACTTTTCCAACCTAATAATCCACTGGGAGTAGATTTCTGCATTTAATTTATTAAATGTACCGTATCAGGGAGAGCAGGGAGAAGAAAAATATTTTATTTCATTGCAATATAAGAAGTACTGCTGCTTGCCAACTACACAATTATTTTCAAAGGGCTTAAGTTGATATATTGACTTTATTACACTGGT
Organism: Bambusicola thoracicus; assembly: GCA_002909625.1. NCBI lineage: Eukaryota > Metazoa > Chordata > Aves > Galliformes > Phasianidae > Bambusicola > Bambusicola thoracicus. Next base: position 8,006 of record PPHD01013310.1, on the reverse strand, counting down.
GTGGCTCTGAGAGAGATACTTGCCACTCAACTTGCTGGTACAAAGACATACAGATGCTTTATTACTGTGGATGGAATTCCCATTTCTGCTGATGCTGCCAGCAATTCTGTGCCCTCCTGAGAAGTAATGCAGCCCTTAAATCACTTGTTATCTATTTTCACCATAACTCTACAGTGTTAGCATTCTGTTTTAAAAGCGTGCTTGTGCCTCTGTATAGCATTTTCACCACTAGTACAGAAACCTCCAAGGATGTTGGCTCAGACCCACAGCTGATAGTTCATCAAGAAAGGAGAGAAAACTAGAGATGATAAACCCATATACACTAAAAGCTGCTACTGCCATATGTTTGTTCTCTTTTTGAGAACAGTGCTGCCTTTTGGCAGGAAGATATTCTATACCTGCCTAACTAATCCCTCTAGCATTGTGTTGGGATTTTTATCTTCTAAAAGCAGCCTTGGGCAGGATGAGCATACCCAGCCGATCAGCTCAGTCACAGTGGCAGCATTTCTAGGAACACCCATAGCACAACTAACTGCTCAGTGAAGTTTCAGCTGGAAAATACAGATGTCTGAGGAGGTATGGCAAAATTTGTTCCCTTCAAATTAAGTCAAGATTTTACAAATATGCATTTTAGGTTTATTTTAAAATACCAAGCTTTTTCTTCCACTGTTTTTAAAAGGCCAGGCCCTTATTTAAGTACATGTGGGTGTTTGTTTTTTAAGTTAGTATGTTTCAGGCTACTTGAAATGTGGTTTTCACTGCAAAGGGAATTACCCTTTAGAACACCTTACCAAGTCATGTAGTGGATTTTCTGTTGTTCATTGTATTATAATCAAAATGTGATGTCTTGCTAAGCCATCTGTGCTACCTCCTCTCCAAGACACAGGCTTCATGTAGGAATTACTGAGTGAGAATGTTTGCTGTGTGTCACACACGAGATCAGAAAAAGTGATCTAATGGTCCCGTCTGGCCATAAGCTCTATGAATCTATGAATAAATGAAAATATTAGGTCTAAGCACTTCATGACAAGGGATGTCTTTAAATATTTAGCAAAGCTCTGTGTCCATTGGGATTGTTCCGTAAACAAGAGTAGCAGTTGCATGCCCGAGGCTCAGACATCTCAGATCACCATAATGCATGTACACATTTGTGTGATGACAGCTCAAAGATGTTCAAATGCTAGGATCACATAATTCTGAATATGTAGTGGTTCAAATTACCCTTTTCTTGGCTGGTCAGTCAAGCCTTTCTGTGTGATAGCTCCTTTGCAATCAGTTGTACTCCATGTACAGGATTTCCTGAGAACAAAATCCATAAATGTGTCCTGTCACTACGTCCTTCTTTAATCTTCAGTTTGGCAAAATACATACTGAAATCTGTGAAGGAAAGGCTTAATTAAAAAATCAAGAATGATGATTTGGCCAGGTGTCAGCAGGTCACACCCTTAACAGCACAACCAGGTCACTAAGGGGTCTGAAAGAATCGTCTCCTGCTAAGAACCAAGGGCTTACACATGGCAGGTTATTACTGGGTACACTGGGTACACTGCTGGGACATGTATACAGGTTGGGTGATGAGGGGATGGAGAGCAGCCCTGTGGAGAAGGACTCAGGGTACTGGTGGATGGAAAACTCAAAATGAGCTGGCAACGTGCACTTGCAGCCCAGAAAGCCAACAGTATCCTGGACTACAACAAAAGACACAGAAGAAGAAGGTCAAGGAAGGTGATTCCCCTCTTCCGCTCCATTCTCATGAGACCCCACCTGCAGTATCGTGTTCAACTGTGGCCCCCAGAACAGGAATAACATGAAGCTTTTGGAGTGGATCCAAAAGAGGCCATAGTCTGATCAGAGGTTTGGAGTACCTTTCCTGTGTTGAGACACTGAGGGGGTTGGGGTTGTTCAGCCTGGCTCTAAGGAGACCTTATAGCAGCCTTACAGTACTGAAAGGGAAAAGCTTGGGAGAGATTCTTTCAGAGCATGTAGCGATTGGACAAGGAGTAATGGTTTAAAAATAAAAAAAAAGTTAGGTTTAAGTTAGATAAAAGAAAGAAACTCTTCATAATGGAGGTGGTGAGGCCCTAGCACAGGCTGCCCACAGGAAGTGTGGATGTGCAATCCCTGGAGGTGTTCAAGGCTGGGCTGGTTGGGGCCTTAGGCAGCCTGATCTAGGGGGAGGTGTCCTTGCCCATGGCAGAGGGGTTGGAACTGGAGGGTCTTTCAGGTTCTCTCCAACCAAAACTGCTCTTCCATTCTGTGATTCTATGTTTCACACAGAATTCTTATGCCATGACTCTCAGGGTAAGATTTAACAATAGGAAAATGAAAAAAAAATGACAATAAAAATGAAACCACTGCCCCTTTCCATCTCATCACTGACAGTATGTTACAGATCCCGTTTTTTCATTACCCGGTTCAGAATCACATAAACAAATCGCTTCCTTTCCAAGTTGTTATTCTACTCAAGCTTCCTTGGAAGCCTAGTTGCATTTCCTCACAGACCACCAGAAAAGACAACTGAGCTCTGAGCTATTACTTTACACACTTGGCAAGGATCCTTTCCAGCATTCCTGCAAGGCTGACAGAAAGGGAAGAAGTCCACACAGTTTTAATCTGCCAGCCTTGCTAATTCATGTAAAAGAGCATCGTTACTGCATATCAAAAGCTGCCAGAACCAGCTCCAGCAAGGATTAAGTGTCATCATTAATGCATGCACGCTAGAGAGGGGAAGGTTAGGAGTACATTAACATTTTTTTTTAAACTAACCAAACAAGCAGAACATGTCCTGCCTAGAAAACCACACTGACAGTGATTTGGCAGAATAGCTGCACTGGAGCTAACAGTCATCTACATGTTGCAAAAAAGAAAAAAAAAAAAAGAAAATGAAGATAAATTAAATGGAATACTTGAACATAATACTGAGAAACATAGATGCATGAGACTGTATTAGTGACTGTATAAAAGGATCAGAAGTCAAACATATATATATCTGAGAGGATACTTCTGATTCATCAGAGGCTAATTTTCTATGTGGAAAAATGACTACATGGGAAATATCATTTCAAAGACAAGCTGTTCTATAATATGGATTTTGTATTTTTACAGACTTTTTAGAGAACAGTTCCAGGAAACAGCTCAGGTTGGAAAGAGATTAAAACCATAGATCTCACCCGTTTAGGCAGAACTATGCTTTAAGGTAAAAGAGAAAAAGAAAGGCATACCGTTTTAAGTGCATCAAGGATGGACCACCACAGAATAGTTTTAAAGGCCAATGAAATATATCCTCGTTATGACTTTAATAGAGCCACACTGATTTTCAGCTGCTGGAAGATTTGGTTCCATCAGTCTTCAGTCAAATAGCCTACATCCGCACCACCTGGGAGATCGACAGTTTACAACAGATTTGTTGTCCAACATACTTAATATTTAAATGTCACTCCCAGTGTACGTGGCATTTCACAGATAGATGACATTGATCACTCTCTGCCTGAAAAGTCTGTCACATTTTTAAGTTATGGTTTCAGAGTGCTGTCACAAAGACCATCTTCAATACCATACATCTCCTCACACACAGAGAATAATAGGAATCTTTATGAGCAAGCTCTACCAGGGATGTTTGGAGACACAGTCAGGACACCAGCAGAAATATTTTGTTCTGCAAGTACCTTCCTCAAATCAATACTATTGTGTGTTCGATCATAGCCTCTTACTTCTGAACCTAGTATGAGCACATTAGAAAACTGTAAATACATAGCATAATCTTCACTCATTTTCCTCTCAAGCTTGAGAAAGAAGCTTTTCATTTATTTGCAAATAATACAAAGCTCTTTTATTTCTTCTTGTAGGACAACTTATCTTTCCTCATCATTAATCAGTTTCTGGAAAATTGAGCCTACCCCTCCATGCAGCAGTTTAGTTTTGACAACAGCTTGAGGTTGCTCTGTCCTTAAATGTCCCTCAGTTGCTGCTTTTCTCATTCTGCTGGAAGACTTCACACTCCACATATTCAATCATTTCAGCTATTACAAAGCATTGTTCTTTGCATTTAGAGCATAGCAACAAAGGTTAAAAATAAACCTCCTCATTCTAGTCTTTAAATAGGAAATAAAGGACATTTGCAGAGCTAAGGAAACAAACAAGAGCATATCAACTGACCAGTTTGTTGCTGTTGACCTTTCAGATCTTTACATTACAGAATATAGATGACCAGTTCTGTGTTTCCTTGAGACTTCCAGAGATAGGGAACAGGAAGGAATAAAGCATGGAAGGATAGGGAAAGAATATCTTCAGTCAATGGCTTGTAATATTTGTTATGAACAAGGCCAGGCCACCAGCAATTCTGAGTTACTCATTCAAGCTTGGTACCGGTGGGTATTAAAGGAAATGGCTGAATTTCTCATAGAGCTGGCACAGAGAGCACTCAGTAAGATATAATATTTTTTTGTAGCTGTCAGTGATTTACAGAAAAAAAGAAACAGAACTCCTACTCTTGGATCAAGTGCATAGGGACTGTGTAGGTGTGTTAAATATGTCACAAATCTGTCAAAAATGTTTGTTATGTTTGAAATGCTTGAATCACTTAGTACTTGATTTATCAACAGTGTTTTACCACAGCAACCTGGGTTCCATCAGTGCACTGTAGAATATAGGTTGAGAAAATGTCAGACAACCACTGTCTAGAGGGGCTAGGACTTTCCCAGTACCAGAGGCTCAATGGAGCCACCAGATTGCATCCAGTGAAGGGCGATGAATATGACCACAGGGCTGGAACATCTCTCCTATGAGGAAAAGCTGAGAGCTGGGACTGTCCAGCCTAGAGAAGAAAAGGTTTCATGGGTGACCTTATCCATGTGTAAAGGAAGCTAAAGGAAGTGTGTAAAAGGTATTAAAGAAGACAAAGTCCAAAAATCTAATAAATGGTATCTTCTCTCCCTGTACATCCTAATCTACACCCTTACACTTTCATGATTGAAACAAAATTATGTCTTCATGCGCAAATATGAACTTTGCTACTCCTCTACTGAACAACTGTGCCATTTCTGCATTGTTACAAACCCAACCTTCACATGCTTCCATATACGAGGTGACTAGGATAAGTGCTAATGGCCTTATGTTGGTTCTGGTTGGATATTAGGAAAAAAATATTCTCAGGAGCGGTCAGGCATTGGCACAGGCTGTACAGGGAGGTGGTGGAGTCACTATCCCTGGAGGTGTTCAAGAAATGTCAAGATGTGGCATTGATGGACACAGTTAGTGGGCATGGTGGGGATGGGCTGATGGTTGGACATGATGATCTTAGAGGTCTTTTCAGACCTTAGTGATTCTATTATTGTAACCTGTAAGAATAAGGATTCTTTTGGATCCAGCTATAAATGTATCATCATCACTGGACAAACTCTCTTTCTCCCTTTGGTCTGTAGCAGTTTATTCAAGTTAGGTGTGGGAAGGATATGGCATTATGACTCCGTCACTTTCACACACTCACCCCTCATCTAGCTGCTCAGTACTCGTTCAGCACAGAAATTCCAAACGTACTGCATGCTTGCCCAGTTAGACAAAGGCTGTCAGTAACAACTGCCTAGCAGCAGTTCTGCAGCTCAAAGAGGAGCAGGGTCCAGAAGCCTCATGAGGAGAGAGAAGGAAGAGGGAAGAAGGGACAGAAGGCCTAACGAGTTCTGGAGAAAGTTTAATTTTGCTTTTGTCACTAGCAACCAAACACGGACAGACACCAGCAATACAACGCAGCGCATGCGCCGTCGCGGCAGTGCCGGAGGCGGAAGTGACGTCAGAAAGCAGCGGCGGATGTGATGGCGGCGGGTGAGGTGCGTGCTGTGCGTCGCAGTGTCGGTGGGATTCTGCGGTCAGAGGCTGTGGGAAGTCGAGCGCTCGGAGCTTCTCGCGTTCCCAGCTCGTCAAGGGTTCGTCGCCAGCTGTGAGGGACGGCCGTCTGCCGCGATCCTGTCTTAGCCACGCCGGCCTGGGGCTGTTGGCGGGGAGCTGGTGAAGTCGTGCAGCTGGTAGTCGGGGCGGGCTGTGCGTGCCGAGGGAGCGCGGGGTGGTAACGGTGTGTGGTGTCTGTGCGCAGGGCCTGTTCTGCTGTGTGCTTCGGGGCTGATGGAAGAAGAGGGTGAGCGGGAACCCAGCCCTGCGGGCTGCCGTGCTGCGAGGGGATGCTGAGCCCCTCTGCCTCGTCAACGTCTTCATTCACAAAGCTTGTGCCAACCTGAAGTTGAACAAAACCGCTTGCTTCCCAAAGGCACTCCTTCTAAAGGCTCTGAACAATACCAGCGCTTTGGTTGCCGAGGTAAGTCGTTCCCTTGTTAAAGCCCATTAGTTCATAGGGAACGGTGTCCTGCTTCAAAGCTGAACTGTCAAACTGAAGCCTATATTGTTTCATAGGAGTGGTTTTGTTGGTGAGTTTCCAGGTCAGGTTCTCAAACACCTGATCTGCTTTTCTTGGCTGGTGAGAAGCCTTGTATTGTGATTTTTCTCCAGTAGCTGGCCTTTGACTTCTCCCTCCTATTTTCTTATCTTATGAAAAGGTAAAAGGTTGTATGTCAAGTGGGTGTGCTTTTCTAGGTGTGCTCTTACCAACAACAAATACGGAAACAAAGCCAATTCCCTAATTAGGTTTGACACATCTTTTTGTCTGCATTCAGTTTGTTTTTTTCTATACTGTTCCACAGAAAACTTATGTTAGGCTGTTTAAAATACTCAGTAAATACTAATGTTTTGCTTTTTATGCTTGATTCTTATCCTGTTTTGAATGCTTGTACTTTTGGTTTAGGGTATTTTTTGTCATGTGTGATTTTTGTTATTTTGTCCTCTGGAGCATGACCGTTCATGCAAGGCTCAGTTTGCTCTGGTGAGGGAAGTAGTAGTTACAGACTTTTCTTGATACCTGCATTTTCTAGGAGTGTATCATATGGTAGACATTAAGGTGTTTTTGCCACTCTTCCTTTTGATTGTAGAAATTAGTGTGGAGAGAGAATCTTTTGGGTCGAGGATGGCTCACAGAATGGTAAACTACCACGTGTTTTGAAATAACAATTTCTCATGAAGATAAGTGCTTGTTTTGCTTCTGTTTGGGCACCATCTCCATGAGGAACTTTGTGTGTGAATATTGTTATGGTGGTGTGGTTCTTACCATTTCTTATTGCTTTTGAACAGAGGATGCCAACAGAAAACAGCCACCTACCAGACAGTATTCAAGAACAAGAGCCTGTTACTACTGTAAGCAGTATTTGCCCCCATAATGCTGAAGAATCAGGAACTGAACAAGAAAATGGCATTTGCAACAGTGACCTGGTTAATCATTTTGGAGTTCACAACTCTGATAGCAAGCCATCCACTTCTGTGGCAGTTCCTGTGGAGGTGCCCAGAAGAGGACAACCACTTTTGCATATCAACCGGCAGCAGATTCAGTCTGTTTCATATAGTGCACAGGCTGCTGAGCTCAAAGGTTTAGGAGTTGATGTGTATGACCAGGATGTATTGGAGCAAGGAGTTATCCAGCAAGTAGATAATGCCATTAACGAAGCTAAGAAAGCAACACAAATAGCTGATGCTGAAAAAGAATATCAGTCAGTGTTGGATGACTTAAGGTAAGTTTTTTGTCCTTGATGTTGTTTTCTGTTACTGGCAATCAAACTATGCTCCGTGTCTCATGCTTTTAAAAGCTGAAAGATAATAGGATTTCACTATCAGAACAACGAAGCATTCACTGCTGTTATTTCACCTGTTCAGTCATGCATCAAGGCAGTGGAGACATAAGATACAGAGCGCATCTGCTTTTTCTACTTTGTTGCCCACCTTACTGCAATGTTTGTCTGTTTCCTGGGCCGTGGATAACTGCATCATACTTAGTTATTCAGAGTTACCACAAAAGTATCACTTCTTCAATCCTGCATGCTTCATGTGGTTACCTACTTCTAGCTTGTTTCAGTAGCTTGTAACAGTTATTTTCTGTAACTTGGGTGACTCCATCACAAAACTGTGTCCCTAAA
>PPHD01013309.1:0-17418 GCA_002909625.1 Bambusicola thoracicus | reverse complement strand
GTCCTAGTTTAAAACCATTCCCCCTTGTCCTATCACTATCCATTCTTGTAAACAGCTGTTGCTCCTCCTGTTTCTATGCTCCCTTCAAGTACTGGAAGGCTGCAATGAGGTCTCCCCAGAGCCTTCTCTTCTCCAAGCAGAACAAACCCAGTTCCCTCAACCTTTCCTCATAGGAGAAGTGCTTCAGCCCTCTGATCATCTTAGTGGCCCTCCTCTGGACCCATTCTAAGAGCTCTGCATCCTTCCTATACTGGGGGCCCCAGGCCTGGATGCAGTACTCCAGATGGGGCCTCACAAGAGCTGAGTAGAGGGGAACAATCATCTCCCTCTCTCTGCTGGCCACCCCTTTTTAAATGATATTCATTTCTATGATATTCGTTTCTAAAAAATGATATTAAATTCTAACAGGTGCTTACCAGTGGTTAACCAGCAAAGAGAAAAAGGCACACTCAGTCCCGCTCATGTAGGAGGACGGGACATAAATCCATATATATCTGTATATCTACGTATCAATATATATACAGATGTGTATCCATCAGTGCCCAGCTTTTAAAATACATAATAAAAGAAGGGCAACTCTTTAGGCCCAAGAAACACGACCTAAGATGGATCCAGAGACTATGACTAGCCATCCCATCCATGAGGGATACTATGAGCTGTGTAGAGGAGAGCTGCTTGAAGAGAGGGACTGACAAATCCTGAAAGTGAGGAGAAAAGAGCATTTTTAATAACAGACTAATTCTTATCTCACTATGCAGATGCTCTGCACTGTTACATTACTACCTGAGGGGGCACTGGGGCACCAAGTCTGCGTGACTCCTGTAGGCACTGGGTCTCATCATATGTGCACAAAGACCACCACTGTCTCTTTCTCTGCCTTCCCCAGTGCCCTGCTAATGTGTTAGACAGTTCTAAAAAAATCAAGAGCCCTAGAGGGGTTTAAATATTTAAAACATATTAATGGTGTACATTAACACAGGTCCAGTCCGGTTCAAGACATTAAAACCCTTTAAACATAGTGCAGAATTTAACCAAAAGCACAGGTAGGAGCAGAAGTGTGTGTTTGGTGTGGGAGGCATGGCAGAGAGACACTGACCATGTTTCCCTGAGGCTTGGTTCAAAGGTTCATAACCAGTTTATGGCCTCTCCTGATACAAATCAGCCTTTGTCTCCATCTGGAGGTTGATCCACATACATCAGTTCATAGGCCACTCCGAAAGGAGTTTCGCTGAATTCTTAAGTTTCTCTGCAGTCATCATTAATTAAGTGTCTCCCACAGGATTAGAATGTGACTGGCATCTCACTTTTTCCAGCGTTCCAACTTCTTTTGAATTATAAATACTTTTTCAGTTGGCAAAAGCTGTTACGCCTCAGCGATGACGACATTTACGCCAATATTCACTGCTCAGACTCCAGCCACTATTTTTATACCTCTGCTTTAGATCACATGATGTTGCTTAAGTTCTATATGCAAACAGATGTTCACACATGTATGCATTTGCACTTGTATTTCCATGAGGGAAAAAAAAAAAAGATTTTACATAAATTTTATAAGGTTACTGCTTTGGGGGAAGAAGCACAATTTTTAGTGAAAAAAATGGTGTGGAAAAAAAAAAAATAGATCACAGGTTGCCCAGGGAGGCTGTGGATGCCTCATCCCTGGAGGCATTCAAGGCCAGGCTGGATGTGGCTCTGGGCAGCCTGCTCTGCTGGTTGGCGACCCTGCACGTAGCAGTGGGGGTTGAAACTACATGATCATTTCAACCCAGGCCATTCTATGATTCTATGATCACAAAGTCTTCAGTCTTCAGTGCTGTGGATCGATCACGTCGCCACAAGCACTCATCCTGAAGAATGTGGAGATACCGTGATTATCAGTGGGACACAGACACCCCAGGCTCCCTGCTGGACCCACCGCCTCTCCAGATGAAGTCCAAAGAACACCTTTGGATTTCTCTCTCTGTTCATCTCCCTCCCCGCCTCCTCTTGGCAGCTGCTCTGAAGGTAACTGCCTCGGAGACGTCAATCACAGAGCTTTGCCTCACGCTCGCTGTATTAAATTGTTACATTTTTGTTTCTTAAATTATTCAGCAGCGGAATGATTATTTTCAGATGGCAGGACTGCGGTTATGTAGAATAAACACTCTTATTTTCTGCCGCTCTGTGCTATTTTCAAAGTACAGTGAGTTAAATTTGGGACGCAAATGACTCAACAGCTGGTAGCGATCCATGGCTGCAAACACACAGATGCCTCCGTTGTCATCTCCTAACACATGCAGAGTGAGGCAGAGGAAGCACAGCGCACAGGACTGGGTTTTTAAAGACGGGGCTCTGCACGGAGGCGCAGAGCAAAAGGGTGCAGATGCATGCGGCACATCTGCACTGACAAGTGTGGGTACAGGGCTGACCAAGCACTTTGTAGGCAGGACTTATGCCTGCACTGAGGGAAGGACTATTTGGGGAACGTTTCTGAGGATAGATGAGGATGAGCATTTGGAAAAGGTTGCTTCTCCCTGGATTAGTATCTAAAAGCTTGCTGGGAAAAATGTGCTCATGCATTTGTAAGTGGGTTGTTCATTTCTTTAATAAACACCTTTTCTTGAGGGTCTGAAATATAGCATTAAATTGTGCCAGCACACCTGCATAACTTTATTTCTTCTTCCTTCTCTTCCCTGCCTGCTTATTTCTGCCACAGAAGTCAGCACTGGAAAGAATACGTTTTCACCTCTGCTGTGAGGAAAGGTTGGAAGCTGTTGGAACCCTGACCTAAGACTCGCAAGGAGGAACTGCTGCAAAGGGCAATCTGTCAACAGAAGCCTTGGGTGGGTCAGAAGGAACCCAGATAAGAGCAGAAACGGAGCTGGCAAACAGTGCTAGAACCCCCCACATGGGCATGTTTCCCTGACGGGGCAGAGGACACAAGGCCTTCATGGCAGCAAGTGCTCAGATGGAAAATCAGAGAGGAAAAACTCCATAGTGCTGTTTTATGTGGCAGGACAGCAAGGCTGTCAGGCCTTTAAGTGCCAGTAAAGAAGGGGATTGCAGGCTCCCAGGCAATGCCCCAAGCCCAACATCTCACTCAAAGATGTTGCTAGGCAAAGGTGAGATACAGCATGAGACTACAGATCATTTTATCACAGATCTGCATGGTGAAGCTGTATCACAAGAATAAGGGCATTTAGCAGCTGGAATAATTTCCAAATAGACTAATTAGAGTCTAAATTATTAATGGTAAAATTTATAATTGGCTCAAAGCAAGGTTACAGCAAGAAACACACTTGACTTTGCAAAGAACAATGGAAATTTGCAAGGGTGGTAAAATGATATGCTTCTCTAAGGGAACTGTTAGCAAAAGGGGAAAAACCCTAAAATGATCATAAAGTGCATGTCACCAGACAAAACACATAGAGAGCAGATGAAGGAGTAAGGGGAATGGGTAGAACAGTAAACAAGTGCAGAGATGATTTATTGCATTTATTTGCAGTAAATTTGGAACAAAATAAGACAACTCAGAAGTCTTTCCCTGAAGGGCTGCCTTGTTAGGCATGCAGTAAAAATCCTAACAGTTTCACTGGAATGTGTTCTCAATACAAATTACAGACTTACAAAAGGAAAACACATGAATGTGCAGCTGAAGGACAGAGCTCTGATAAGGCTGATAAAACGTCATTCTTTGTGGGTCTTTAATACATCTACAAAGGCAAGTGATGCAGCTCTTGCCAGGGATATAATTTGGTCAGGAATAATTTTATGCTGAAGCAAGTACTGGAAAAAGATAATAGAAGTGCCATTTTTTATTTCCAGCTGGGTTCAGGGACAGCAGCTCATCGGGGAGGTGCACCAGATTGAGCAGGAGAGGGTGGAGGCCCTCTGAGATGCTGGAGTGTGCCCCCATGGGGGTGCCCTGCCACCCCACTTCCCCTATAGCAGGCACTGGGGAGGAGGAAAAGGGTCCTGGAATGTGGGTATGAAATCAGCCCTGCTCTCAAACCTAGAAATTAAGAAACTCACATGTTAGTGCAAAACAGCTGGCTAAAATGAAATGGAATGGGAAAAGAGACACTGAAACAAAAAGATCCTATAGGTGAATGTGCTGGAGGATGGGGAAAAGGCCCATAACTAGCTAGCCATATAGCCCGTGTGCCTAACATGATACAGGAAATATTCTTAAATAACTTGATGAAGTACTGGAAGGAGGGATGCACTGAAGATGCAGAAATTCGCCTCAATAGGGTTACCAGTGGGCCAGTTCACAGCATCTGAACTCTTTGGGGCTGGAAGAGAAACAGGAATTTGACCTTGACTTGGGAACAATGTTGGCTGCTAATGGGGGAGGAAAGACACCAACCAAATGAAGCGACAGGTTTGCTATGGTAAGCAAAGAAGTCAAGGATTTGGATACATTCAGAAGAACTTTTCCAAGTCTGAAACTGTAAGGACTGCTTCATGAGAACTGATGAAGAAGCCACGCTCAGGCTTCAAAAAGCAAAGGCGTGGTGTCGGTGCTACTAAACTTGCTTTGGTCAAAGCAGAGTATACAAAATGCCGCAAATACGTGCATTTCTTTCGGTAGATGTTTAACTGAATTCCTTTTAGACTATCGCTAAGTACTTGATATTCATGAAGGCATCAAGTTTGCCACAGGACCATGACATTTCAAAGCAGTGTTACAGATGCCTCTAAGGTTTCAGCGACTATTATAAAATTGGAAAATTACTGGAGGATGTGCCCAGCATAGAGCTTTTACTGGTGCACAGATTTTCAATAATTTGCATGTAGAGAACAAGCAAGAAGCTGCAAGAGGATGTGCTTGGAGTGATATATAATTTGAGTGTGACCCACTTCTATAATAGAATTAAACAGTGTCAAGTAGGATGCGTAAAATGAACAAATCTTAGGGAAACTGAAGAGCATGGTTCCAAATGGAGAAACTCCGGAAGAGAAACTTTTGTAGGATAAGATCATACTGATAATACTGAAATGAAGCTACAGTCCTGGGTACAGGACACTGCAGTAGTATCATCATGCAAAACGAGGTCAGAAATACTCCATATAACCTGCAGCGTCCATCTGGCTTTGTGCAAGATGAGGGACTAAAACAAAATCTACTGCGGTCAGGTAAATGTTGTCGTTCAAGATAAGAAATCCAAGTGCAAATCCTATGATAAATACAGAAAATTATGCAAAAGAACTTCAGAAGCCGTAAGAGATGTGTGTTGTTGATGCAGATACATTTGGACTAGAAAGGAAAGATGAATTATTAATAATTTAAACTTGTTACAAAACATGCTGAATAACAGTGTAAAATACACTCTAAATCACAGTTCATATGTCCTGGATTCCAGACGAGCTAATACCAGATAACAGCCTTGCATTTCACAAATGACTTATTCCAGCAATTTGCTTGAGAAATTACTTCAAGCACAGTAAAGCAAGTCCTTATTAAGCACTGTCACATGGGCTAGCAAGGAGACCATTCAGTAAATATATTAAAGAACCAGAGGTCCAGGGAAACCATGTCTGGTCTTGTAAGATTACCACAGCACATTTCTCAGTGCTCCATTGAGATTTCCTGTTCAAAACCCAAAACCCAAGTAATGTTTAACCCTGAAATTGTTACAGAAGTGCTGTTTATCTACAAATTAATGCAAAACCAATGCTACAAACGTAGCCTAAACAAGCAGAGTTGCAAATGGAAGGGAAAGTCAGATTTTGGACTGGTTATAAAGCTACCAACGTAACACAGGATCCTGTTATCTGCAATGAGGCTGGACACTATAAGCCTCCCAAGGCATTTTCCCCCCTTTTGAACCAGAAGAAAACTAACCAGAACTAAGAGGCATTTTGAAGACCAATAGGGTGACATCCTGACGGCATTTATGTCAAGACAGAAGTGACAGCTTCATCTTCAAACATTGTCAGGCAACAAGAGGTTCACACTAGATTCATTGGCTGTAGAAAGAATGCCTACGTAACTTGTGACACAGCAGGAAAACATTGATAGCTACTGACTAACAGATTAGATGGCTTTAATTATGTATGCTATTAACTGACTGCTTCATTTTGTAGATGTTACTTCATGCACATTTGCTTTTAAAAGAAATCAGGAAAGGGGTAGCAGTTGCCATGGACTTGTGCAACAAAGAGAATAAAAACCCTTTGAAACTTTGATTCACGTGCCTATGCTGGAGCAGAAAATATGTTTGATCTCCTCCCAGCACATCGTTATTAAAAGTATCACACATCTTGACAGAATTTGGCAGATAAAATAATCTGGTGCCTCTCATTTCAATTAGTTTCAGCTTCCAACTGCTGGATCTTGTTATTATTTTGTCTACTCAGAGAGTATGCTACTATCAGATGGTTTCTCCTTGCACAGGTACGTCCACACTGTGTTCAAGTCAATTATAAACCTTCTGCTAAACACTTTCAAGCAATTGGCTTTTGTGGCACACTGTGTTTTTCGTGTTTTCCAGACCTGCAGTCATTCCTACAGCTCTTCCGCAAATCTCTTCCATCTTTTCCACGTCCTTTTTATTAAGGATACCAGGTTAGGATATCCAGAAGAAGTTGTGCTTTCCCCAGAGATAATCCTACCTTACGCTCTTATTGCACATTCCCATCAAAACAGTGACGGGATGAACTGGCACATGTAGCAGCTGCAGCGCACTGAGAGCTCCCGTGCAGCTGGATGATCCCAGCAACCGTGATCCCAGAGACCTTCTCAGAGTTGTCGCTTTCCAAGAGGCAGCCTTGTGTTCTGCAAAGCTGACTGACGCTTTTGTTCCCAGTTGCATGACCTTGAATCTGTCTCCACTGAAACGTGTATAGTTCGAGCTTACCAAACAACTGTTATTGTTGTAAGTTGTGAGTGACCCATCTCATTATGTGTGGTTACACTCAGTCTTGTTTCACCTGAAAGCTTTCATCAGCTTCCAAAAGAAACTTTTTTTTGCTAGAAACTTCCCATATTTGTTGATAATTTTCAATTACTAAAAAAGACTTAGCTAGTTTCTAAAAAAAAATTGCTTGTTTTATTTATTTACTATACTCCAAACACTTTAATCTGATGTCACGCTGTAGTAACTTAAATATTACACAGATATCTGAGCATAATATAGCAATATAGCCCCCATGTAAATTAAGCTTTTAATTACATAGGAAATACTGAGCTAATTTGGCAGACCCATTGCCCATAATGTGCTGAACACCCACAACAAACCATTTCCTGGCATCTACATATAGACCAGTCTGTGTTTGCAAAGGGTACTAGCAGACTTCAAATGTGTTTGTGGGCACCGAGACAGCTAGCATCTATCTCACCAATAGCACCGGAACATAAATGCTTGTTATCTGAGCACTTAGCTCCTCCTCTGGGACTACCCCTACTTTCCCGTATTTCACACTCTTAGCTGCACCACACCGCAGTAAGGGTGAACAAGTGGTCAAATGCATTGAAATGCTGATCTGCTCGGCAGGCAAGGACCCAGATGAGCAAAAACCACCAGCAGAAAAAAAGAATGGAGAAGAGAAGTAATGCTATTCAGCTGTAGAGGTTCAGCCAGCACTGTGGTTGGGACTGAACTCTCACATCCTTCGTCTAAAGTAATTGCGTGCTGTGAAGCCTGCTGGTGGCAGAAAGTTGGATGGCATCTGTAGTAAGGAAGGCTGGAACACTACTCAGGAAATATTGGGTAACCTTGAGGGCTACTATAGTTGAAATGGGAAGAAGTGCAAAAGCACAGAGTGCCAGGGCATATATCTAGGGACTAATAAACAGAAACTCTGCTGTAAATTGGGAGCTCATCAGTAGAAAATTACAAAGGAGGAGAAAGGCCTGGATGTATTATCTAACTGAAGAATGGCTGTGGGTCTCTCGTGTGACACAGCATGAAAAAGGCAAATACAATTATAAAGTACTTCAGGCAAGGGATTCCAGCAGAGCATAGGAACCTTCACATCACTATACGAGGCACTGATCAGACCTTGTCTGGGAACGACCCTTCTCATCTATATTTGAGAGGCATGTACAAACAAGAACTGGTGTCAGAAAAGGCTGCTGGACTGATAACTGGTCCTACAGAGGGAAATCTGCAGGAGTAGGTAACTTATATTTAGAGAAGGAAAAGTGAGAAGATACCATTGTTCTTCGTAAGCATCAGAGAACTTAAACCAAAGGTTGCGTTTGACTCAAAGAACAACTGACCAGGAATAAACACAGGTTAAAATGTTGAACACAGATTCCAGCTATCAAAGTCTCCCACCGTGGAATAGAACAGTAGTGAAAATAACACGGGGCTCATCTTCAGAGTTTTATTACTAAATGTATTAATCTTAGCTGAAGGGATAGGAGATCCTGTGACAGTGTTATTTGTATCAACAGTCGTCTGGTCTAAGCAACACAGAAAGGCCCTTCCCAGTTTGACTTACGGAATATGCAACCATAGTTGGGCTATTCATAACATACAACAGAGGGAACTCAGAATGAAACCAAGTCCAGATCACTTAGAACAATCCTGAAAACATGTTTTCAGTGACACAGAAAAAGGGAATATATAAAAGCAACATTTGTCTTCTCAGACACCAAAATCCTTACCTCCCATGAGGAAGAGAAGCCCCGCCACATATTGCATAAGGCCTCGATCCCAACAGCACCCCAGCACCCCGATAATCCATCCGAAGAGGATGATGGCCACAGCCATGCCCATGAAGCCAGCTGTCATCCTGCGCAGATCTGCAGTGGGGAAGACAGAAAAACAGCATACCTGAGACTGGAGCTTCATAATGGTTTTAATCCAAAATACTACTAAAATGACCGGTGTTCAGTGTGTGTTGGCACAGGAGGGTTTGCATAAGGAAGGTCCAGGAGGACAACCCACAGATTAAGCCACTAGCTTGGGCTGGGGAGAGGGAGCAGGTGACCACACAGACAAAACTAGGGATTCTCCTTAGTTCTGAACCCCTGTGTGATTTTGGGACAGACACTGCGCCCCCCTGGGATGCAGTTCCCCATGTGTGGGATGGGGCTTAGCTCCCTGCCTCCCAGCAATGCTCTCTGTGAATCTCAGGACCTTCAAGCTGGTGAAACACACGGTGCTCTGCTTGTCAGAGACAAGAAATTCTATGCAGACACACGGCTGCGGCACAGGGCAGTTTATTACCCCCTCTAGTATCTAGATGGTGACCTTGTCAGATGATTTTTGCTGAGGACATTTTTGAGTGCTGCAGGAGCACAGTGAGTAGGAAGAGGGCAGGAGACCAAAGTGGAGCATTTTGTGCTCTGAAAGTGGGGACAGAGCACCACGTAAGATACCACTGCATGGGGTTAACCTGTATTTATTTCAGAAATAAAGGAAAAAGGTCTTCAAGATTTAATGTAAGAAATCATTAAATTAAGCCCTTGCTGCATCTTATATTTGCCTTCTGCAAAAAAGGATGGGACTAGAGGGATCCCTTGTTCTACATGCGCTGGGAAAAAAAAGTTCACAGCTGCTTTTGATGTGAAATCTGAGCAGGGAGACCACCAGGCAAAAATAGAATGGCCTATGAGAGCTGACAAGCATCTTTACGTCCTCAAATAATGGAACAGATGGGAACGTCTTCACTAACATTTGTCTGTTCCCTGTCCTTCCTCATGCGTGCACTGATATGTCAAGAGTATATGTGCAGGGAAAATTCCAGCCAAGTCAGCTCTCCAAACATTTGTCTCCTTCTTAAAGCAAATTTTATTTGCATAGCAATGATTTCACTTGCTTTGAAGAAACAGAATGCTTATGACAGAGGGAGGTGGGATTGAAAACCATGAATCAGCCACTAGTCTCTATGGCAGCTTCTCTCCTTGGCTGGTATTTCCCTGTTTCTCAGTTTCTGTTATCTCTTGCCCTTTTTCTACAGCAAATACCAGCAGTGCAGGGTCAGTGAAATTTATGAACAGCAACAAATCGTCATCATCAGAGATTAAAAACAAACTCCTAATCCAAGGTTCAGAGACTCTGCAAGGTCTGTAGGTGTGTTGAGACAGAATGATGTGATTAAGTGAAAAACAGTTTACTCAGGGCTGTGTTCATTGTAGTGATTCTTACAGAAGATGGAGTAGCAGAACACAACCCTTCCCTTGAAATTATGAGTTCTTGTAGATTGTCACTGATTTCTCCAAGGACTCTCTCCAACAACACACAGATTACCAGGCCTTCAGCCCAGCAGCGTCCGGTGCCCTTAAATATATATCTTAAAGTCATCCTTTAATCTCAGGATCTGTGACCATCTCACCAAAAACTCATCACAAAACAATTGAATATATTCTAGGTGGTCTGACATGAGGGAAAAAAAAATCCACAAACATTTCCTGCAGAAACTCCTACTTCCCACAGGCAGTGCTGGTCCCTTTTCTTTGGGAATTTCTCAGAGAGCTTCCTAAAGCAAGCAGTAAATGTTAGTAAGCATTTCTGTCAGCAGTGCGTCTTCATGCTTCGTAGTCTGTGAAAGCCTGGGCTCAGTTTGAAAGACAGATAAAAACTTAAAATGTTTACTGTTTCTATGTCATCTTCAATAACAGCAAAACACGTCTCAGAGCTGCTGCGCAGCTGTCCTTGTCAGCTCAGCAAAGCCCAGCCATTTTAACCTGTGACTGCTGATGCTGGGTAATGGCACTTGCTTGTCCAACTACCCTAACAATCTGCTTTTAATTTAAATTGTCTTATTCAGCTGTGAGATCATAGAATCATAGGATCACCGAGGCTGGAAAAGACCCACAGGATCACCCAGTCCAACCATCCACCCATCACCAATGGTTCTCGCTAAACCGTGTCCCTCAACACAACATCCAAACGTTCCTGGAACACATCCAGGGTTGGTGACTCCACCACCTCTCTGGGCAGCCCATTCCAGTGCCTGACCACCCTTTCAGAGAAGTAGCATTTCCTAACATCCATCCTGAACCTTCCCTGGCACAGCTTGAAGCTGCCACTAAATCCTCAGGCCTATCCCAGACAGACTGATTGAGCCAGTCCCAGAGGGGACCACAAGTATCTCCACAAACTACCCACCACACTAAAGGATGGTTTCCACCCCAGTCAAATGAGCATGAGTTTTACCCTTGGACAGAATAGTTCAAATAGCAGGTTCGAGATTTGAAGATCCAATTTTTGAGGTTTGTTTCACTGGGCCTTTTCTCCTGCTGGAGACTGAAACATAGCAATAACCATCAGCATCTTAATTCTGGGCTCACATTCTCCTTTGAAAAAAACAGAAAGCTGACCTCTTTGACTGACACCTACTAACACACATGAAAAAAAAAAGTCACAATTCTGTAAGAAATCCTATTTCTCACTAGGTTCAGTGGGCTCAGCTTATGATTGCCACTGCTTGAGCCATATGTGAACCTGTTCCTCACAAGCCCATTTATTAGGGTTTATTTAAAATACATAAAATACAAACTGTCTTTTCCGTTCAAAGCCACCTTGGCTTTTGTCCTGTCATATCCTTCCTTGAAGGCAGCCTTTTGCAAATGGCAGTGCTAGGAAGGGGTTGCAAAGCTGGTTTCATAAACAGTCCACGCTTTATCAAGACCATCTTCCTGGTGCTCCTCACCTGTCAGCCTGCATGAAGCTGATGCCAATATGGGGAGCAAGTCTATTCAAAGTGGTTCTTTTGTGGGAAAATATTTAATGGATATAATTTGTTGCAGCAGCAGATCAGCACCCTCAGGCAATTTAGTGAGAAGGGCATGGAATAGGAGCCCATCTCCTCTGGACACAAACCCACATTAATGGTAATTTTATGGTCATTGTTCTGATGGCACGGTGCTTGGCAAGAAAAGCATAGCAGAAAAGCAAAGACTCATATATTTGTGTATTTGAAGCAATATGTATATTCTTTCTGCTAATTTAGGAGAAGAGAATGCCATATAAACAATAGCTCATCAGTAAAAATTGGTGGTTTTTTGTCCAAGTTCAATCAGCACTGACAAGACTTTTCCTAATTACATACGCTGCAGTGGTAAATAGTGTCATGCTTTGTCATGTAACTCTACTTTGTGACAAACGTATCCTGGGTTTGATTTTTTATTTCCCTGATTTATTGCTTCTTCAATTATTTTTAGATTATGACACGTAGGATCCTCCATACTCTTACTTGGAAAACTTGTCTGAGTAACTGCAGAATCTCAGGATGATGGCATGACAATCCCATCCCAACTGAAGGAGTGATTATGTCAGAAAAATGCATTGTTGCACATGATACAGCTAAATGGAAGCTGCAATAGCAAACATACATTACACATTCCCTTGTCCTTGAGGACAGACTGTCACAAGATTTTGTTCACTAACTCCCTGAAGAGCTTGGAGTTGGCTTTCTTAAAATCTAGTGTCCTGATTTTATTCTTTCTCTGTCCTATATCCCTCAGGACTATGAACTCCACTACTGCATGGTCACTACAGTCCTGATGTCACCAATCAGATTACCTCTGTTGGTGTGCAGCAGGTGCACTCCCCCGACACAGTGGGGCTTTCTATTACGTGGATGCAGAAGTTATCCTCAATACATTCCAGGACTATTCTGGATTGCCTTTTCCAGCACAAGGTGGTTGAATTCCCGTAACAGGACAAGAGCCTGCGATTGCAACACCTCCTATAGCTGGAGGAAGAAGGCTTCATCAGCAGGCTCTGCTTGACCAGGCAGCCAGTAGTAGACCCTTGCCATAAGGCTCCCTTTGTTGCCTTGGTCTCTAACTCTCACCCACAGGCTTTTGACTTGCTTGTGGCTATTCTTCATGGACAGTTCTTCTCATTCTGTTCCTTTCTTGAGTAGAAAACAACACTTCTTCCTCTCCTTCTTCACCTGTCCCTACTGAACAACTCGTAGCCATCAATAGCCACACTCCAGTCATGGGAATCATCCCACCAGGTTCCAGTGACAGCAACTACATCATGATTTTCTAGTAGCATGGTGGCTCCTCCTGCTTGTTTCCCAAGCTGTGTGCCTTGGTTAAGAGGCACTTCAGCTGGGCAGCTGGTCTTGTCACCATCTTAAAGGATAATTCCTTAATTCCTTTTTAAGTATTTCCCTTGAGTTTCCCTGTTGCCTTCTCCTATTGTCTCAGTGGTCCCTGGCTTATGGTCATAAGATTTCAAGTGTGCTTCAGCGTTGCCAGCACATGTCAGGGCAGCAGGTGAGGGGCCTCATTAGAACCCTGTCCCTCCAACTTAGCTACACCATTCCACATATTATGGACAGAATCACTATTACCTCCCTCCCCCTTTGAACCTAGTTTTAAAACCCTGCCAATGAGCCCTGATATCTTTTTGCTAATGACCTTCTACCTTTGAAAGAGGTAAAACCCATCTGTTGACTGCCCAGTGCCATGTAAGCTATCCTGCTGTCAAAAGAAAAAAAAATTGTGGCAGTGGTACCAGCCACAAAGCCAAATGTTTATATAGTGAATCCTTCCATTTCTTTCAGTTCTTACTCATTACAGGAAGCAGAGACAAGAAGATGACCTGTGTCCTCAACTTCTTCATCAGACATCGTAAGGATCTGAAATCCCTTTTGATAGCCCTTGAACTAAGTATTGCTACTTCATTACTCCCCACATGAAGAAGGAGTAATGTGTAATGATCTGCTGGTCATACAGGACAGGCAGTTTCTCTTCCAGAGCCTTGTACCTGTTGTAGAGTCTCTGAGGGTGAGGAGCAGGCAAGGAGGGGTTCTGCTTGCAGGCCCAAGCATGGATGTGCCTCTATCCACTCTTCTCCTTTGTAACCCAGACCTTTAGGAATGTAGCTGCATGGTGCAAGTAAGGAAAGCATTACACCGCTTGTTCTGTAGGAATTAAGATGTCAAAGTAGACTTTTGATGCTACGCCTGTTTGACCAGTAGTCTTGCTCATCTACTATGTGGACTTAGACAACCCCATCCCCTGTGGGTGAATATATAGTATTCTCTTTCCACTCACATTTTAGAGGCACCTTCTTCATCCCACTGTCTCTTTTTACAGTCAAATGTGAATACATTCCCTTTGAGAGTATTTTCCATGGCTAACACTGCTACAGGTGCTGCTCCATCTAACAGAGAGGGAACTAATCCTGATTCAAAACCAGTGTGAATTATTAGGTCAGGAATTCAGATACCTCATTCAAGTAGGCTAGAAACAACAAATTTCTTGATTAGTGAAGGGACAGTGGTTGGAATAATCCAATTCCCATGACTGAAACTGAAATTTTAGGTTTGAAAGCCACAAGCTTCACGAATCGTGATGAAAAGAGAAACATTAGCATTTTAGACAACCTCTTTAAAAGAGTCTCATAAAACAACATGCACTTCCTAAAAGCATTTTAGCCTTCCGCTAGAGAATATTAACTCTAAAGCTTTTCTGAAGATAATGAAAGGCAGAAGAGCTGATTAAGATCTGCTTATTTTCAAGTAGCTAGTGGAGAAGGTTCTCTCTGTCAGTTTGCAAATGCCCTGCCCTTCATTTCACCCTGATATCTGTCCATCTGTATTTGTTATGAGCAATAAAGTATCTCATGCCGGTTGTCACATTGTGGAAGAGGTTTCACACCCCAGCAGCTGCAAACAGGACATGTTCTGAATCAGTGTTGCTTCTTGAAAATTTCAATATGCCTTTTTGACTTCTGATGTTCTGCCCTTTTCTTTGAAATTGCAAGTCATTTTTCTAAGGCAAGGGCTTGGTCCTTCTATTGATATCTATCTTCTTTTCCAAAAACAAGATTAATATTCTGAAAACATTAAACATTTCTTCCCTCACAACACATACAGGAAGCAAAATATGTGAAAGATGGGGAAATCAAGACAAGATGAAAATAAACAACCTGTTCATGACTACATGAAAATGTGGAGGAGTATATAACTGAATCTATATTATCGGGATTTCTGGCAAACCCTTTAATTGCACAGCACTGCTTTTGCTTTCAGCAATGCTTGTTCTCAGCTGTTTGCTACCAGACCACAGTACTGTGTTTATTAACAGACTATAAGAATGTGCAGTACTGCTGAAAACAGAATTTCAGACAGTCCATCCTACATCTCCTTTCTTCTATCAACACAGAAAGGTCCACAGGGACTAAGGATCCTGAAGGCTGCATCCAGAATCTAGAACACCTTAGAAGACATTCATGACATAGGGCAGCCCTTTCCTATGATGTCCCATCAAAAGGGGAAATCAACATGTATTTCAGCGCCCCTCTAGGACCAAATATCAGGAAAAACCACAGACATCACAGAAAACAGAAATAGAGTAGGGTAGCATCATTCTTTAGCGTAATCCTTCATTTCTGGTCATCTTTGTGTATACTAGACCTTGATCTATACTAGATCTTACTTCAGTCTATACCAGATCAAAGTACTGTAGTAGATCCTGTACTAAATTCATTCTCGTCTCTCTTCACTGATGTGGGTTTAAACACATTTGTACTTAAAAAGTCTAAATCACTCCCTTCTCATCTTTTTCAAAGCAAATACAGGTATTGAAAATCATTTAAGAACAGCAGTTTGAGAGCATAATTTACCAGCTTTCACTAAGTTTAGTTTAAACAACTTCTTGTATAAACAGTCAGCCTCACAGAGGTACCTGTATCTAATATCTTTCCTTCTCTGACTTCACCTCAACGGCGCAAAATGGGTGAAGATCTAAAATTGGACAGATGTGTCTTCTACTGAATACTAACCCCAGCAGCTCCCAACTACCATGAAGAAGTGAGTATTAATGCAGATGATTTTGAGCGGCATCTTCTGGCTCTCACAGTTCTCTCTGCACGGCTTAAGACAGTATTTTGGATGAGGTTCACAAGTGGAGGGTGAGGCCTTAATCTTTTCTTTCCACTTCAGGAATGAAGAGATAAGAAAAGAAATAAGTATTAGTCTACCTGAGATTCCATTAAAATCTTTGAGTACTTTTACTGAATTCTGTGGCAATTCAGTCTCCAATTTGAAGATTACTCTAACACAATCACAACGAGTACAACCTACTTCAATAAAAGTAAAAGTGGATTATATTTACATGCAACAATATTTAGAAAATATATGCATAGTTTCTCCTAAACAAGAAAATCTCATTCCTTTCTCTGGACAAGCAATGTTGGTTGTGTGATGAAGTGTTTAGTTATCAGAATGTATGAACTCACCTATTTGGAAATGCTGATAGAGAACTCCACAAACACTTGTCTATGGCAGTGGTCTACGTTACATTTCTCAACATATTACTCAGGACAGGATGTAGAAAGGACATCCTGAGACATGATTTATTGTTGTTGAGACAGATCATCTATCTGCATTTCCTCCATTAGAGTGTGTAAGCATTCTTACAGTTATTTAAAACAGAAACAGTCATAAAAAGGCACGTCAGCCTGCCTTCTTTCATAGGAAATCCCAATGATTTCAGAGTTGGGTGAGCAGCTCATCGGGGGAGGAATGGAGTCCTGTCTTGTACAAGGGCTGACACCTTCAGAGATTCACGCCAAGATAACAAACCCCACCAACTGTGGAATTTCTTGTTCCCATGAAGCACCAGGGAGGGAATGGGCATCCCAAACCAGGTCACATGCTGTGTGTTACTGCCTGAAAGAAGTTCCTCCAGTACTTGTGGAAATTACAGAAGCCTAAGAAATTCTGCAGTGACTGAAGGCAACATCTAGAGTTTGTATATCGAGTCCTGATCTTACTCTTGCCTTTTGCTTTTGCAGGGTAGAGAGGAGACAAAAAAGAATCACTAGATAATAAGTGCCAGAGTTAAAGAGGCAGTAGAAAAGTACAGAAATAGAGCTTGTATAAGTGCAGGGAAAAAAGATAGGTGGGAAAAAGTGTCTCATTTGAGGCTGAAAAGATGGATTTGTATTCAAAAGACTTTATGACATGGATATTAAAGAGGTGGGTGTATAAAGGAGGCATTTATGCAGCAGAAATTTAACACATTAGATGGAGTTCTGATCTAATGTAGAGTTTTACCACAGAAGGCAAAAAAATTATGCTAGGTCTTTGGAGAAGGATGACTGCAAATATCATCATGTAGAATGGTTCAGCCTTTTGCTCCAATCTTACTCCCCTTGTGCTGAAAAAGAATATTTGGTTAGAGAGCAAATTATCTGCTGTATTGCTACTCAGCTCTGAGTGGCAGCAGGCTGGGAAGGAAACAGAAGCTTGGCCCTTACAACCCCCAATGCAGTGGGCCAGTGTAGCTGAGCCTGTGCCAAAACATTGTTCTGCTCTGCTCTGCTCTGCTCTATTCTATTCTATTCTATTCTATTCTATTCTATTCTATTCTATTCTATTCTATTCTATTCTATTCCATTCCATTCCATTCCATTCCATTCCATTCCATTCCATTCCATTCCATTCCATTCCATTCCATTCCATTCCATTCCATTCCCTCCATCCTATCCTATCCCATCCTATCCTATCCTATCC
>PPHD01013308.1:0-17418 GCA_002909625.1 Bambusicola thoracicus | reverse complement strand
TGGCCCTCTCCAAGCAGATTTGCTCAGAGAAGCACAGAGTTCCCCTGACTGTCAGCCAAACCTCTCCATCTGGAGGAGAATCGGTGGTAGCAGAGTCACCCAGGAGACGCCTCCAGACACAGGCTGCCACCTGCTCACCCTTCAGAGTCCTTCTGGCCTCCTACAGAAGATCTGGCTCAACCCCAGCCCAGGAAAAAACTGGGGAAACTAAGAGGCAGCCAGGCTGACGGATGAAAACAAAAGAAGATTCAGCATAGGAGAGAAAACATGTGAAAGAATAGTAATTTAATAAAAGCCAGCCAGAAGAAAACCATCTATGCCTTAAGAAGAAATTTGGGATAACATCCAAAAGGACTACAAGGAGGAGAAAGTGGGGGAACCAGTCTGGCCCTGAGTTGGTTGGGCTCGGTTAAAGGTTGCTTCACCAGACTTATTTGAACTTTGGTATACTTAAATCAGATGCAAATGCCAATGGTAGTTTCCAAGCCAGATGTGAACTGATATTCCAACCTGCAGGCAGAGGGATGTTGGAAGCAACCTTCTAGAACCAGAGCGCTGAGATCTAGAGATGAGTACTTGACTTGAGCATGAAGGCTGAAGCCTAAAGCCAAGGGCAAGCAATGGGCAGCAGCCAGAGGGTGCTCAAGCTGCAAGCACAGCTCCTACAGCCACATCAAGGCTGCCCCAGTGACCAAAAGCAAGAAAAGGACTTGCTAAATAATTGAGGTAGGCAAAGGCGAAGAGAGCACACTAACACACTGCCACTGAAAAGCAGCTGTTAAAATCTCTGGTACATGTCTAAGCAATTACCCCTAATTAAACATCCCTGCATCTGGGTGAGCAACCACCTCTGTGAGCTGCTGATGAAGCCCAGGTGTGGAGCTGCCAGGATCCCACCAGTGCCTGGAGAACCACTACAAGCCCTGTTCAAACTGCCAAGCTGAGAAAAACTACAGAAACAAAACTTTTACGCAGATACTGGGTCTCAGAACCACAGCGCTGAGCAATGACCTAAGGGATGAAGGACATGCAAGCCAAGGAGCCGCCCGGGGGAGATTCCCAAGCCCAGACCACATGCAGGGACTCACCCAGGCGCAGCAGGATGGCAGACACCTCAGCCAGCTTGCCACCAGGCACCGGGGTATTGTGCTCAGGTTTGCTCCAGCTGACGCCTGCACGGATCAGCCTGGAGTTGATGTAGTCCCTGCAGAGAGCCTTGGCTTGGGACACAAGCTCCTTGTCAGTGGGAGACCTGTCGAACACCTCCATCACCTCTGCAGCAAAGACAGAGGAGCGGCGCAGCACTTCCATCCTTGCAGCAAAGCCACCCAGCTCCGGGCTGGGCTGAGCCTTAGGGAAGCAGCGATCCACGGGGCTCCATCACAGCTCCCAGGAGCTGCTCTCCCAAAGATGGCTTTTCATTTTACCTGTTGAATAAGAGCATCTCTAAGTTCTCCAGAACTCGGAATCAGAAGCCCAGGTATGACGCCTTACAGCTACACTGATGCTGGTAGAATCATATTTGCAAGAGTGGCCGCATCCTCTGTTCCCTGGCTGCTCTGACCCCCCCAGCAGTACGGCCCACAGCAGTTCCCAACCACTGAGGTGTTTGTTTTCCCTTTATCCGTTCCCATTCAGCAGCCCCAGAATCACACTGCAGACAGACTGGATGGTCAGACACGGAAACGATTCATAGGAGGTGCAGACAACCTCATCTTGTTTCAATTAAACTGGAAAAAAACCTGAATCTCAAGTGCCAGCTGCAGCAACCTCAGCCAGACGCAGACATTCCAGCGCAGTGGGGCATGGATCTGTCTGGAGGAATGGCACTTATGGACAGAACAGGAACAGAGGGGCAGGAGCATTTGAGACGTCCCACCAGCCAGCCCCTGGCTGTGGCAGAAGACCTGGTCCTTATCACATTCTCAGAACTGGTTTTGGTTCTGCGGCTCTTTCCTGTTTTTATAGCAACGCGTACTGCTACTCCAAATGCTTCAGTAACTGCAAAAAAGGAAATCAGGTTCTAAAAAAAAAAAAAGCTCCCAGGTGTGAATGGCTAAAGAGAAAACCCAGAACTTCTTCAGCCACCTGAATTCATCTTGGTCTTTCTAAGCCAGTGCTGCTTTGGGGAGCAGACTCAGACCTAAGGCTCTGCCCAGGTGTCAGCCAATGCATTTCTCAGTCCTCACTGTTGGACAGCTGCTTACAGTAATGAATTTCAGACTAAACAAAGCCAGTTACTTTCGCTCTTCCCAATGAGAAATATATTTACCCCTCATGCTGGGCTCTGGTCCCCCTCGGTGGCTCCTGATGGGATGGTTCGGTGCTCCTCCGGCAGAGCTGGGTCAATGGGTGTAGGGTTCCACCGCCCCACTGTGCCCCCATCCCCATCTCCCTCAGCCCTACATCCCGCTGACAGCCCTGGGGCTCGCCGCGCTGCTTTTAAGGGACCCAGAGGCAGAGGAAAGCTTCTAGCTTTAGCCTTGTAAGGAAGATGAAATAACCGGGAGGTGGGGTTGCGGGAGCCGGAGAGCTGCGTTTTCTCCTCCCCTTTCTCTTTCTTAAGGAGGTTCGCTGCAGAGCAATGTTGGGACCACACTGCTGGAGTGAGCAGGGAGTGCTGGAATGGGAGGGGGAGGCCATGCTGCAGCCGTCCCCCAGCCCTCAGCCACGGATTCCTATTACAGAATCACAGAACCATTAAGGTTGGAGAAGACCCCTAAGATCCCCAAGTCCAACCGCACCTTATGCCGCTGTGCCCACTGCACATGTCCCCCAGTGCCACATCTCTGAACACCTCCAGGGACGGTGACCCCCACCTCCCTTTGCAGCTATGCAGTGCCTCACTGCTCTGCCTAAGCAGAAATGTTTCCTGCAGAAAAGAAATTGTAGCAGCCCAAGAAAGAAGAATCTGTAGGTTAGTGAGTAAGCTGCATCCTTTCCACCAGGAGCTGCCCATCCCTTACCCATTCCTTCCCTGCACAATGCAGTCGGTGGTCCCCTGAGCAACCGTATTTCTGCCTTTGCAATTCTAATGGCTGAACAATCATTAAAAATGTTGCCTAAGCTACAGCAGCTGACAGCTTGGAACAGAAGTTCTATTTAAACCACTCCCATTCGGTAGAGCCCTGAAACAAAGATGAGGGCTTAAATATCGGTATTGCTTAACTAATGATGGTGTTTGTCAGAATTCTGGCAGGCGTGCAGGTGCCACAGATCCTCCCTGCTCTCCTGGGTGCCAATCCCACCCCATGTGTTCCACACCAAAAGATGCTTCTCTAGGTGATAGTACATGAAAGCTCAGCACGCAGCACTGAGCCGGCAGTGCAGGAACCATGCTGCAGCCCAACGAGCTGCTGCCGGTGTCTGCTGAGCTCCTTTGTCCATAGCACGTTTAGGCTACAACATTCAGAGGCTAAATCTATACTGGGGAATCCCTCGTGGCAAAGGACTACCAGAAAACGGCACTGAAACACTTATCTCACACCCCAAAACACTGCTTCCCGTGCAGGTATCCTTGGCATGGCAGTGGTTTGGCTGCAACAGGCTCTAAATCACAGCTCCTGCCTATCTATCTCAGGTGGGGGGGGGATCAGAAAAGCTTGAAGCACTCATTTCCTAAGAGCACAAAAGAGACAGGACTACACCTTATGAACAGTGCTGCTTTGGCAGAGCACCAGCATCATAATGGACCTCAGCCTTCCACCATGCCACCCCGACCCTCCTGCATCATCTCAGCCATTCTGTCTTTCCCCGCTGCCTTTCCTGCCCCATTTAGGCAGCAGCTCTTGCGTTGTGTTGGGAAGGGATCCCTTACTGCTGCGAGAGTGCCCACGGGTGCTACAGGTTCAAAGCCACGTGGGGCACTAACAGGAGGTCAGTGAAATGAGAAGAAACAGCACTTTTCATACGGGAACATTTTGCCAGCTGTGACAGGAAAACAATACATGGAAGTAGCAGCATAATGGAACCCAAGCAGAACACAGAGGGCTTTTGAACTTTCCCCTTAATTCTGAAGGGCTCAGTTCAGAGCCCCATGGAACCCATTTGCAGTCCTCTGTGTACGGGATTGCCTCGAGCACCTCTCCTGAGCAGCATCTTGCAGTGCTGTGCGTCCCATAGCAGAACAAAGGGGCCGTGTTGCAGGGAATGTTACCTTCCACAGCCTCCAGATGGTTCACCTTCTCAAGTACACAGGCCTGGTGGTTTACACTCATCGGGATTAGTAAGCAATCCATTACTTAGGGATCTGACAGATTATCACTAACACCAGTGTTTTCTTCCCTTAGCTGTCATGCTCACTGCTGGTGTTCGTAGGCACAACTCTCCTGTTATAAACACGCCTATATACATACATACAGATACATATAGACATGCTGTACTCTAGGACGGGGGTACAACCCCATTGAAGGGAAACTGGCATGAACTTCCTATTACTAAGCAGTGCCATGAACTGAATCCCCACCATCCCCAACCTTATTCCCAAATTTGGTCTCCCAAGAAGAGCACAACCATTGCCACTCAGGTATCAAGCCAAAAAGAGCAGCTCCTAGCTGTGGTTCGATATACAACCTCATTTTTTAGAACAGATAACATTTACATACTGTACCACTAAAACAGACAAAGCAGAAAGCATTGGATGAGGTCAGCATCCCCTAAGGAGCAAAGAGGATTCTCCCCTTACAGTCTCTGAGGCACAAGGGCAGAGTATGAGCCTTGGCCTCACTGCAGTGACCGATCGCCCCCCAGGATGGGAGCCAGGTCCCACCTCCATGCAGGGATGCTCTCACAGGTGCAGACGAGTGAAGGCAGGCAGGTGCCTCTGCTTGCACTGACCCTGACATCTCAGGAGCCCAAATGGGTGCCGTACTGGCTTGGCAGCATTTATGAGCTCTGACGCATTGATGTGCAGCCTGGAGACACGTGCTGGGGCACAGGCAAATGGATTGCTGGAGCTGATAACAAGGAGGAGTCTGCCCTGCACTTGTCTGCATGCCCTAAACATGCCTCAAAGTATTTCTGCACACTCAGGACACAGCTCTGCTTTTAACTTAAGCCCTTGCTGACTTTTGGAAAGACTCAGCCTCTAGAGCTGGGCAGGGCAGCAGAAGGAGACCATTTCAGCTTTGCCATCAGACAAGCGCTCATGAAGCCACAGCCCTACTGTCACCTCTGCATACAGAAGTGCAGCTGCAGTGATTTGGAGCTGCCCGGTGCATTGCACAAGGCAGACAGATGCTGCCAGGAGGTAACCACCAGAGCCTTGTGCAAAAGCAGACACAGCTCACCAAGTACGGCTTTCCCAGTGCTCCCACAAGTACAGCTTTCATGAGCTGTGATGGGAGAGACCTCGTGAACAAAAAACAAAGAAAAGAGACTGCAACTTCTTGTTACCTGAGACTGAGCTATCCTGATTGGTTTTGGAGAACAGCCAGGACAAAGCTGCCCCTCCTACCAGAAGGGTGAGCGCCCAAAGCAAGGTTAGCTTACATCTGTTGGCTTTGAACTCCAGAATTTCCCTTACTTGGACTTCCACAGCTTTGGGCCGGAGCTTTTGCCTGATGCTGAAAGGCAAGAAGGGAAAACTGAACACAACTTGAAGAGCCCCAGCACTACCTTCAGTGGGCTCCACAGCACTTCCAGGCTCACTGCAAGAGCTGCTGCTGGTCCTGGGCCACCCACCTGAGCGCTGCCACAGCACTGCACGTTGGAATGCCAGCAAACTGCCAGCCAGCTGCTCAAAGCCACTGCCAACGATGCTCAGGGTGGGCCCACTTCAGACGAAGTGATTTGAGTCAATTTTAATCATACCTCAGAATCAGCAAGCAGGAAATCTTGTTTGAGGTCACTGATTTTAATCTGTTTTTGCATTTCTCGGGTAGGGCGAGCCTCGGCGACATGCAGGAATCAAGACCTGTTTACTTGCAAGCGAGCGCAGCTCAGTGCTACATTTCTCCTCTCGGCTACAAAGGAGGAAAATTATGTACTAAAGCAATCCTATAGCTGAAACAAATGAGACATCTGAATGTATCACGGGTGCTAAGCATGCCGTGTTCTGCTTAGCAGGTCGTTCGTGTCACTTGGTGTATGCCCCCCTTGAAGAGTGATCCAAACACAGTGAGAGATATATAGAAACAAACGATGCCTTTGCACGCTAAATTAAAAGAGCAAACATGAAAAGGCTGTTAGAATTCATAAAGCACCTGAGACAAAACAGAAGAAGAATAACGTGTTTGATGCAGCTACCGAACTGAGTCAACTGCTGAAATGAATACGCAGCTTCTGACACCGATGGCCTTTTCCATGGTCCAGAACCCAGCCAGCTCAAACCTGAAGTCTGCAGTACACGAGAGGTCAATCAGTTAAACTAGAATTAGGGCAAGCGTTTCCAAGGAATGAAGAAATACATAGAACTGCAGTTCTGGGAGAGGGAGTTATCTCATTCAAGTCACTGCTTTCTGCTGAAGCGAGCAGAGGAACTTTCAGACCCAGCAAATACTTCAGTATAGAACTATAGAATCAAATCACAGAATCATTAAGATTGGAGAAAATCACCAAGATCACCAGGTCCCACCAGCAACCCATCAGCCATGCTCAAGAAGCTGCAAGTGAATGGTTATTTGTTCTGCAGGAGGAGCAGCGTTGCTTAACGTCATCCCTTGTGCCCAAGACAATTTGAAAGAAGCCACAAACAGTCAGGTCACGCACTGAATCGTATCAGAGAGCAGCAGGCTGTGTGTACCAGCCCCAGGAGGGAGCACAGCCAGCTGCATGGCTTCCCACTGCAGCTGCAGCAGCTAGCACAGCTCCTCTCAGAGGCCACCGCAGACAGACAGGCTGACAGACAGCCTCTGTGCAGCCCTGCATGCTTCCTGTTGAACATCTGTGGTTTAAGGGACAGAGGTGCCCCTCTACCAGAAGCGACAACACAGGGTAGGTGTTCAGCGTGAGTCATTTAACAGGCAGAGCTTCTTGATTTAAAAGAAGTGGGAAATGCTTACCTTGAGTTTTGAGAGTAAAATCAGCTTCATGCAGACCTGCACAGCATCTGTGCAAGCAGCCCTTGCACGTTCTCAAAGCACTTCTACACCCAAGGTCTGGTTTCTTGTGTCCTGGTAACCACAGACCAAGACAGAACCAACCCATTGCCACGTTTCTTGCTGGCACTAACACACGTCCAGTGTTTTGATAGGAGAAATATATGTTTGGGATTGAAGAATTTCATTTCTAGAAGGAGCCACGAGATCAGGCCGCTGCACTGTGTGAGACTGATGCACTAATTTGCCTGAATTATCACTTAGCCTTGCAGAAATCAATGTCATAGAGCTGTTGATGGTTCTTCTGGCCCAGCAAAGGGCAGAATTTTGATGCTAGCATCAAGTCCCACATCAGAAAGATGCATAAAGGAGAAAGTAGTTTTGCAGCTTCTTATTACACAAGACACAAAAGTCTTCTCAGAATCCTCATCTGAGAAACAACACCCTAAAACAATTCATTTTGTGCATCTTTCTGTTTAAAAATGGTTCTGGACAAATGCAAGAAAAGAGCAGTCTTCCCTTAACAAAGCATGGACTGCTGGGTTTCCTTTGCACAAAGGGTCTCGGATACGCACCACGAGAGCTCGTTTCTCAGAATATACATCTCCAAGTAATCAGTTTCGTGTGGTGTTATTTCTAAGTCTAATGGCATGAAAAGCATGGAGGTTACACAGAGGAAACCTTGAACTCAGAAGGGGTCAGAAGCGTCTCAGGAGCGTGAGTGAGGCTGTCATCTGGACTGCAAAGATCTTTATGAACGCAAGCATGAGTACAGTGTGGTTCCGTCAGAATTAGAGCTGAGCTCTCTGCCCCTGGTGGGCCCATCTGCACAGGCAATGGCAGGCAATTGTAGCACATTTCTTTCCTGATTCTGGCTATTGCTATCTCTTTCTTCTCATTTTCCACAGGGAACAACTCCAAGTGGATTCCTCCACATCCTCCAGTTTAAAAGCAGGTAGGGAATGAAAGCACGATGTCCTGCTGTTCATTCCAGCACAGCACTTTGTTCCGTTTCAAAGAGTAGACACACTAATTTCCATAGCTGTGCCGTGGTTCCAGACAAGGCTGTCTCTTCGAGTGCTCAGCATGTGCCAGCTCTGTCCCCAGGTGCTGGCTGCTCTGCAGCTCATCCCCCATCACTGGCTCCTGTTATTCACTCCATTAAGGAGGGATACCCTGGGGTCTCCTGCTATCAGCACACGACTCCCAGGGCAGTCAGAAGGGACCAGCTGGGAAGGCAAAGTGCCCCTGCAGATACATCAGCCGTATCCATTCCTGCCTGAGCAGAGCGCCGACGTCTGTGAGGGTTTAGGATTCAGCTTCATCAGCTGTTTTCTGCCGCTGCACAGGAACATGGTTTGGAAGAACAAGTACTCTGTGCTCTCAGCTTGGAAGGAGCCTCGCTTAATTTGAGGATTAGTCACTGGGAGGGAAAAGATGCTGAGCCAACCCAGGAGTCAGCTCGACTTGGAGCTTTACAGCTGCAAGAGTCACTCCTGCTTATTGCACTTTACTAGCAGAATTGGGAGATAAAGGCCCTTTTATATGCTGAACACTCAAAACAGCCTTAAGAGCCACGATACCAGCAAGGAAAGAGAGCCTCAGTATCGCAAGACTTGTAGTGATAGAGTCTGCGGGCAGGAACAAGAGTGCTGGAGCTCTATGCAGCTTCCATACAGCTGGGGGCTCTAGGAGGGGAACCGTAAGAGCAAGTGGGCTCCTACAGCACTCGCTGGGTGTGTTCTGTCTTGGCAGGGACAGGTTCCTCTTTACAGTTGTCCTTGCATCTCCTACAGGGAGTGAGGTTTAAGGCCTGGAGAAGTTCGTGGCAGCCATCACAAAGCAGTCACCTCATGCCTCCCAGAGTGCCTAGCAGGTGGAGCGCAGCTCATCAGCCCTATGCCTCGCACCGAAGGGACGAGCGCTTTGGGTTTGGAGCAGTCTCTTCCATTGCTTTGCTTTGCTAGATTCAGGTAAGACACTCACTGCTTCATTCCAAAACCTTCACCATAAAGAAGGCCGATGGGGAAGACCATCCCATTTAACAGTGCGAGCACAGCTTGCAAGGTGAGGCAGAGGCTGTTTGGCTCGGGCAAAACAGCTGAACAGCAGCTCAGCGGCCCAGCCTAGGCAGCAGCCATAAACCACAGTGAGGAGGAAAGCTGCAGGCAAAGCCCAGTTCTCGCTTCCCTCCGTACAAAGTGCATTCCTTCCCCGCTTTGGAAGCCGCCCCTGGGACGGTGGTCAACACAACGTATTTTTCCTTTCCTTCTCCGGTTTCACCGCTTAACGGCCTACCGCAGGAACAGCGCTGCTCCGCGCTGCTCACCCCCAGCAGCACAGCGCAGAGGAGCGCTTCAGCCCTCAGCGTCCCAACGCCACAGCTCCTCTTCGGACCGAGCTGCCTTTCACACAGCACGGCGGAGCCGGGCAGGGCCGGGCGCTGCTCGCCGCTCTCCTGCGAGGCACGGGGCTGTGATGCGCGGTCGCCACCTGGTGGCAGCGACAGAAAACAAAGCGGGGTTGCCTCAGAGACCCACTCGCCAGCCCTGATCGCTCCCAGAGGCAGCGATTTGCCCGGCAGGGGCACTTCTTAAGGGCTTACTCCAAACGAAGCCAACACAAGGAGCTCGCCGCCGCTCCTTGTCACTGTCGCCCCAACCCCACACCTCACACGGGCCGGCCCGGGGCCGCGCGGGGCCACGGGAGCTGTAGTCCGCGCCTCCCCTTCCCCTCAGCCCCTCCGCCCGCCCCGCGCGCAGCCCGCCGGGACACGCAGTCCGTAGCGGCGGCCGCCGGGCAGCGCGGGGCGGGGCGGGAACTACAGCTCCCAGCAGGCAGCGCGGCGCGGCCTCCCCTCCCGCTTCCCCTCGGCGCCGCGTCGTTGCGCCCGGCGCCGCGGCCGAGCTCGGTGTCCCAGGGCGGGCGGGCGGCGGCTCCGTGCGCCGGGTCCCGGCATGGCGCCGCAGAGCGCTTCGCCGGGGGGGCGAGGGCCGTAGGTGGGGCCCCGGGGAGGGGGGGAACGCGGGGGCGGAGCGGGGAAGGGCCGGCGCGCGGGGATGGCGGGGCCGTGCGGGAGAGACGGGACCGGGCAGAGCCGCTGTGTTGTCTCCCGCAGCTGAGCGCCGGCCGAGGAGCGCCGCCCGCACGGCCCCGCGGATCGCGCAGGCATGGCTCACCTGAGGGACTTCGCCAGCCAGGTAAGGGCCGCCCGCCGCCGGCTCTAGCAGTCGCGGCTCGGCTTTCTCCCTCAGCCCATCGATCCGCGCTTTGTTCGCTGGCGGCGTTTGCCCGCCGCTCGGGCTGCCCCGGCCTTCCTCTGAGGCGGCTGTGCTGCCGGGCCCCGAGGGGGAGCGGGCCCGGGTGGCGGCGGGCTCACCTCACTGGAGCGCGGCAGGCTCACCTCACAAGCGCGGCGGGCTCACCTCAGTGAAGCGCGCGTGGCGGGACTGCGGGTCTCGGTGCCTGCAGGCTGAGCGCGGGGTCAGACGGTGCGCTGCTGGGGTCGGCTTCATGATCCTAAGGGCTTCTCCAGCCTCGGCGGCCCCGTGTAACGCTGAGCATTGAGGTGTCGGCCCCAGGGGCTGTAGTACGTCCTGCTGTCGTGGTGGCACGAGGAGGGTTGATGTCGTGACTCAGGGCTAAAAGCTGAAGCGCATTAATGGTGTCAACTTGGATCATCTTCTGAGCTCAGCTGCGGGTATGTTTGATGGTTGCCAGGTGTTAGTGCTGAATACTGATCTTTGGGGAGAAATCTGGGTGTTTTTCTTTAGGTAGAATCAGGAGAGACCCTTAAAGGCCATCTGGTCCAACAGCCGTGCACTGAACAGGGACACCTGCAGCTCCGTCAGGTGCTCAGAGCCCCATCCAGCCTGACCTTGGGTGTCTGCAGGGATGGGCGCCTCCACCAACCTGGGCGACCTGCGCCAGTGCTTCACCGCTCTTACTGTAAAAATCTTCTTCCTTATATTATCAGTATCCAGTTTGAATCTTTCCTCTTTTAGTTTGGAACCATTTCCCTTTGTCCTATGACAGCAGGCCCTGCTGAAGAGCGTCTCCTTCCTTCTTATAGCCCCCTTTCAGGTACAGAAAAGCTGCTTTCGGGTCTCCCCGCAGCCTTTTCTGCTTTTAGGTGTAGTACTACCGCACTAAAAGCTTCAGTGGTTTGAGATGATGCTTCCTCCAAGCCTTTACTGGCTTAAAATTGATTTACAATGCATCTCGGTTTGCATGCTGCCTTTCACATACACCATTTCCTCAAAGTACTGCTGGAATTCAATGCAAATTTAGTGCCTGAATGAGTCACAGTGCAGGGAGAGAAATGAAAGGACGAAGAAGGATACTGTCTGCTCAAGGCAGGGAGCTGAGCTCTGTTGGCGCACAGTGACTGCTCTGAAGCTTTTTTGTAGCATTCAATAATAGGGACTGTCAAAGTTCTGGGTATCTAATCTGTAATTTAGGCAAACGTCAGGTGTCTGCAGAGTTTGTCATACTGTGATAACTCTGGTGCTGAAATGGGAAAGTAGTGTGTGTTACCTATCTCTTCCTTGGGTCTCTCCTGGAAGGCTTGGTGGCATCTCATAATCTGTTTAATTGGGGCTTCCTGGAAGAGCAGTGGGAATTGGCCTGAAGTTCTGTGTAGCAATCGGACAGATCAGTACAATGGGAAAGGCATTACAACAAAGGCGTGGTGATGGAAGGACCAGCGCAATAGGGAGGTGCTATAAAGGAAGGGAAGCAGATTGCTCACCTGTATCAGAAGATTCTCTCTTTGCAGAGGAAAGCTTCACCAAGGAGGAATCTCCAGAAGAAGAACTTTTCCTTGTGGCAGTCAGCCCTTAAATGGGGGGTCTAAGAGAGGTGCAGCCAGGCTCCACCCCTTCCTTGTCTCACAGCTGAATTGCCTTTACCTGTGCTCCCAGGGCTGACCGAGTCCTTTCCCCAGGTGCTCAATCAGTGCTACAGGCCAGGATTCAACAGTTCCCATGCATTCTGTTAGCCAAGTTTTAAGCAGTGGTGGGGAGATGCTGTAAAAATTGAGAGACTATAGGACTCGGATTGGGATGTCAGGGCCTTGATTTGTCTTGGATTCCTTATCTGTTGCTGATGTGCTAAGTTACCTCAAGCAGATCTGCTTTATCTCAGAGCCCCTGCCTCCCTGCCCAGGCCAGTTGGGTGCTCTCTTCTCTTGGTTGACCTTTGCTGTGTACATACAGCGCAGGGGGCCTTTGTTGGGAGCTCTACCCTCTCGATGATATATTTGCACTGCAGCCTTTAAAGCTCCGAATCCAGCTGTGTTTCCAGTACTGTTGTTCCTGTAGGTAACCTTGAGAAAGCCTCTCAAGTTCTCTGGCTAATGCCTTCTTACCTTGAAGCAAAACAGTGCTATCAGTGAAGCAGGCTGGGAGTCTCAGACAATAGATTATGTATGTGTTTCATACTTGAGGTTCAAAGTGTTGAACAGGAATTTCTCTCTTATACTCCTGAAGCTGGAAACTGTCTTGGGTTCAGCAGCTGAAGAGGAGCGTGCTCTCATTTCATAGAGACAGGGAAGTTTCAAAGAGATTAGATCCCAGATGGCACATTACTGGTGGATCATCCTTGTCCTTCTTACACTCATTTTCTTTCTGTGTGTACAAACAAGACAGTGCTCTGTGTGCTGTCCAACTGTGAGCCATCTCTAGTGTCTGACTGCACTCAATGGGGAGAAACAGCACGAGGCCTTCAGCTCCAGAACTGCGATGTAACACAAGCAGTCAGAAAAGAGGTGCAGTGAGGTGCTCATCCCTTGAAGGCTTTATACGTTGCAGCACAACAAGGAGTAGCAGTCAGTTCTTCTGGCAGTGACCCCGAGCTCTGCTCTGCAGCCCTGGTGGGGTCTGTGAACATTAAAGAGAATGGGAAGATCTCGAGTTGGCCAACAGTTGCAAAGCTGACAGGTGGTAATGATCTGCTGTGGGTTATCCGTGACTGTTTGTGCAGGTGTGAGCTATTTCATCTGGCTTCTGTGCATTTCTACTAATGAAGTTTCTCTGGTGTAGCTTTGCAGGGCAGTTCTCTGACAAAAAGAGTGGTGCTGAGATCAGTGGGTATTTAGAAAAGGGACAGATCCTGCTTTTTATAACCCCTCATTGCAGTGCTCCACAGAAGCAAGTCAGGCTACACAGAATGTGTTATTCTGCTCCCCTACATTCTGCCTCAGC
Organism: Bambusicola thoracicus; assembly: GCA_002909625.1. Classification (NCBI taxonomy): domain Eukaryota; kingdom Metazoa; phylum Chordata; class Aves; order Galliformes; family Phasianidae; genus Bambusicola; species Bambusicola thoracicus. The sequence continues at coordinate 4,178 of PPHD01013308.1, read as the reverse complement.
GTGGCACAGGGCATACTCTCACCCTGTCACCTAAGGGCTTTGAAGCATTTGCAAATCAGTTTTGAAGTGTGAGTTACAGCAAGGTAAAGCTAGCACCTACAATTGAACAGTTCTGGCCTCATTCCTTCTTCTCACTCAACAGGATTTCCAGGTGTGTTCCGGTCAAGGATACAGAAGGATAACCAAATATCAGAGTCTATTGCTTTCTTGAGCTCCTTGGGCAAAGTTTTCTTGTGCTTGTCACGGTCTGTCTCCTCTACCACCCCTGCCTGAGCTGCTTTGTTCCTCAGAAAGCATGATAAACCTACCTCAAAGTATAGACGCTTGTTCAGGAAGCTGCCCGTGATGACAGAGCCTGCAACACAAACTGCTGGCTGTCCCACAAGCTGCCTGCAGCAGCCAGTGCTCTTCTGTTTCATGTCCCATTCTTGAAGAGTTACATCCCCAATTCCTTAATGTGCCACACAAGGCTGAGAAGGGAAGCAGTAGTTCATACCTTGTCCTTTCTTTTCTCATAGAAAAATGATCCAGGTAGGAGGAGGGGGAGGTTTCCTTGCAGGCTTACTGCCCTGCAGAATGTATGCTGAGCCAGGTGCTGCTCAGAGATGGTTCTCTTTCTCTCCTTGATGGCTGGCTGCTGGGATGAGTGGTGTTTCTCCGGCGCAGCAGATGACTGTGTGAGGCAGTGCCTGGGCCACTTTGCTGCTCCTTCCTGTTAAAGTGACCAACAGGTGGGAACTGCATGTAGCCAGGCTGTTCCTTCTGCACCACAGCTGTTCTTGTGCTGGTTCCTGGCATTTCTCAAGCTCAGATCTTCCTTCCCTTCCCTCTCTCCAGTCTGTGTTATGTATCTCCAGCTCATTTCCTCGCTGCCTATCCCCTCCAGTCTGTTCCCAGTGCGTTTCTTCAAATACAGCCTGTTTGGGTGTTGCCATGGATGCAGAAGGATATTTGGTTATCTATCTGTATCTTGGACTGGAATGCACATGGAAATCCTGTTGAGTGAGCTGACTGTGAAGCTTACTCCCTACAGCAATGTGCTGGGTGCAGAAGGCAAACAACATGTAAGGACTGCTTGGTTAATCAGTAAGCAGCACCCAGGAATTGTGCTAAACCTGGTGTTAGATGCAAAAACACCGCTGCCTCGTGCTCAGATAAAATCTCTGCCCAGCTCAAGGTCCTTGCATGGGAGTGGTCCCTCTGGGTGTCGTGTGAGGTGAGACTGAGAGGTTCTGGGTGTGGAGAACTCCCTGTAACCACTTGCCTGCTTCCTGCGGGTCAAGCCGTATTTGCCAGATTTTTTTCTTTTTGTTTAAACTCGGCCTTATTTTAAGGTAGAAAAATTAATCACAAAGAGCCTTTTAATAGCATGAAGCAGAGCAGGCCCTCCTGGTCTGCAGCTGAACAGAATGAAATAGCATCAGGAGATGATTCTTCCTCCCTCTGTTGTGCTTATTCTTACGAAAGAGTTAACTTTGAATCCCAGCCACTGTTAGTATTTCTCTGATGGTCACATCAGTAGCTTCCCAGTTGATGTGCTTATCTAGTGAGGAAAATACTATTCACTCTTGTGCCTGGGTGTGCCAGCTGGAGGAGGCTGTTCCAGAAGCACAGGTCTGCAGACAGGGTGTCCACGTGGCTCCTTCTCCTGTGGAGTGGGCAGAGGCCTCACAGAGTGCTGCTGACCTTCTGAGAGATGCGAGGCTCCATCGGGGCTGGGTCTGCCTGAAAAGCAGGCTGCAGTAAAGGCAGCTGATGGAAATTGGTGTTTGTATTGCTGGAGTACGTCGCCCTCCAAACAAGTAGGGAAGGTGAAAATCGTTCAAATCAGTCAAATATTTGAATGTGAGAAGGGAAACATCTTTGTGAACTTCTGATGGCCTCCGATTTGTGCCCATTTTCTCATCCCAGTCTTCAGACAAAGTTTGGTTCTGATACACCTCACCTGCCTTTCATTCAGGTGTGGATGAGTCCTTGCTCATGGAGCTCATTTGGCCCCGGTTTGGTGCCTGCAGTTGAGCTGCATGCCACATCAGTCCTGTCCCAAAGGAGCTGCTGCCTTCTTAGGAATGGATCCTGCTGACATTCTCTTTTCTGGCCTCTCTCCTGTTCCTCCCCAGCTGTGATCTGCAGGGGCAGAGACCCCACATAAAAGTCTGCTTCAGCTCTCATCCTGGACATGTTCCTTGATATGTTTCTGAGACCATGGAGGGCCTGTGGGCTTCAGGTGAATTTGACAACACAGCAGATGTGTAGATAGGAGATGCAAGGCAAACAGATCTGATATGCATGGTGCTCTGTGGGCTGCTGAGGGGCTTGCTGACTTTCGCCTTCTCTCCCTTCCCCTTTAGCACTCCAGGGTGGATCCTGAGGAACTGTTCACCAAGTTGGAGCGGATTGGCAAAGGATCATTCGGTGAAGTGTATAAAGGGATTGACAACCGCACCAAGGAAGTGGTGGCTATCAAGATTATTGATCTGGAGGAGGCTGAGGATGAAATTGAGGACATTCAGCAGGAGATTACGGTGCTCAGCCAGTGTGACAGTCCCTACATCACCCGCTATTATGGCTCCTACTTGAAGGTAGGACAAAGCCATGGCAATTCTCTTGCTAGCAGTGTGGGGACTGGGTTGGGCTTCTGTAGGACACCACAGCAGGTGATGGTAAACAGCACTGCTCAGGTGCCCAATCCATGGGCATGAATTCAGTGTGGCAGCAGGAGCAGCAGTACCTCTGCCCACTGCATGTATGTGGTTTTCATATGAGGCTGGTCTTTAGGACACTTACAGAGCATGTGGAAATGAGGTTCCTGGTATGGTCTCAAGAGCAGGGCACTTGAGTGAAGACCAAACTTCTCACTGAAGAGGCAGATCCCTCCCCCATCCAACCATCCTCAAGAGGAGATTTGTGGAATGATTTTTGGAAATACCACAGTTCTAAGGTAGTAGCACTGAGGGCTTTATGTCTGTAGAAGGATCCAGGCCATCTCTGGAAAGAATAGGAGCCTATCATGATCTTGTGATTGTGATACTTCTTCCCAACCCCTTTTGCTCTCAGGCATAACGCAGCACCAACAACTTCTGGGAATGTGGCACATGGAAGAGCAGTATGCTCTTCTGAGGGGGTATGCCTGTTTCTTAGTGCCTAGCTGGGAGCTCAGAGCACTCCATCCAGTACCCCGCAGCATCCTGGACTTCCTCAGAAGGAAGCAGTGTTCCCCAGAACCTGAGCTGCCCTCTGAGTAATGCTGCTAATGCCATCGCTGCCCTGAAAAAGCCACCAGAGCACCAGATGCTTCCAGTGGATGGCTTGAAATCTCTAAGCCTGTTTCACTTCCACTGCAAGCTAGCCTATGCCACACTCCATACCTTACGAGGGAACAGGAGCAGGGAAGGATGTACTGAAGGGCTGAAGAAGTAATGAAAAGAACAGAGTCTGAGTCATTGAAGGAGTGGTGGAGCAACGAGGTGATGTTGTTCCCCCTGAAAACAGGTTCAGGAACCCCCAGTAGAAGTTTCTAGTGGTGATGCCAGCTGCTGGAGGCATGTGTAATGCTGGCTGTATGCCACAGCAGTCCTTGAGCTCTTTGGATCATGATTATTCCTTACGTATTTTTCAAAGGCGATAATGCATTTTCTCAGCGTTCTGCCAAAACCACCATGAAAGCTGTGCTTTTGTGGACCTGCTGCTTATCTCCTACCAGAAGCTCAGTCTGGAAATCTCTTCTCTAGGGAGAAAGAAAGTGCCTTGCTGACCATATTCTTCCAACTGGAATCCTGTTAGTGTGATCAAAGGCTGCAAAGCTCCCCTGTCATTGGCAAGATGCGCTAGATCTGTTGGAGTGATGCTGAATGGCTCCAGCCTGACAATATGCTTATCTCCCTGGGCTGTGCAGTCTAGTGCCCGCAGTGGTACTAAGCTTGCTTAGGTAGAACTGGAGGTAAAGAAATGCTGGGACAGGAGCAGGTCCTCTGTTGTCTCTGAGAGCCGTGGCAGGCAACATTTCTTGTGTTGTGTACAAGGGCTGTTCACATCAAGCGTTTTGCTTGTTTGCCTGGTCTTAATGCTGTCTTTGCTCTTGGATTGTGCTGTTACTTGCAGGGCACCAAGCTGTGGATAATCATGGAGTACCTGGGAGGAGGTTCAGCCTTGGATTTGGTAAGTATGTGGTAAGCTCT